>CATIWF010018977.1:0-12327 GCA_949630135.1 Balakata baccata | reverse complement strand
GAAAGGACAGTCTTGACACCTCAAGTCAAAAGATTTCGAGTCACAAAATACTCATATATTATGACCAAGATAATAACTATTGACATCTAGCACTATCTGTGCAGTTATTATCAGGCGTCACTGTTCGGTACCCTTAACTCTTTAAGAACCCACTGATTTATTTATATATCATTATATCATGGAGAATGAGATTCCTCCTCAAAATAAATCATGTGATAACCTAGAGGTTCAATGAATGCCCAATTCATTGTCCTATGTCGGTTATGAACATTTTTAAAATTATCCTTTACCAGAGATATTTAACTCATTATTATCAACACCTTGATAATAAATTCTCTGTAGATAATCAAAAGGCCGTATATTTCATAGTATAATTAACTACTGTATTCATAATATAATCAACAACTTGAATAATTATTTATTATGAATGTGAAATATACATGCGTCTATTGTAGTATAATAATTAATATATAAAAAGCTGTGAATACAATAGGGCATACACACTACGGATAACAAAAATAAGGTAACAAAAATCACAATTTAGTGTTAAGGAGCCAACTTGAAAACTCTAAATAGTGAAATGTGAAAAACTGAATATAAATAAATGCAAGCATCTTTTAAACGTAGCTTGTGTGTTTAAATCGATCAAGTCTTTCATCCGTAGCCATAGATCAAATTTTTCAAAAGGGAAAAGCCCTGAAAGGAGTACTCCTAAGTGACAAAAAAAAGTTCCACCAAACATGCCCACCCCCTGACCACCACCCACACACAGAGAAATCAATTGGAAATCTAAAGGCCATTTTTATTCGATAATCAGCAAATTTAAATTAAAGGGATCAGTCATTCATAAAACTAGTGGATCTATATAAACTAATGGTTGAGACATTATCCTCAAACTCTAAAATCAATATAAACTAAAAAGCAAGAGCACCAGAGAAATGAAAGAGATGCAAGAGAGGTTGGAAACGACAGAGCAGACGGCGTCGAGCTCGTCCCACGAGCTTGTTAGGTTTAGCTGGGCGACAGATGAAAAATAGCACTGACAAGATAGATGAGAAACAGTAGTGATGGCGACAGTTGAGAAACAACGGTGACGCCGACGGAAGATTTTTATGTGAAACTCTTACCTTCGGCAGAGGAGAAATGTTCAGAGTTTATGTGAAAATGAAACTCAGTTGGAAACTTTCCATTTAGTTATTCTTTTTTATTTTTTAATAAGAATAATTAGATATTTTTGGCGGGAAGAATTTCCCTCTAAATTTTTTAATGAGGGTATGGCTTTTTAATTGTTATAAAATTAAAAATATTTATTATTAAAAGTCAAAGTTTTAGCCAGACAATATTTTACTCATAAAAAATTATTCTAACTACACATTTAGTGAGAGTTTTTACTTACCCTCATTAATTTTTCATCACTAATGAATGATTTTGTTGTAGTGTAAATTTCATCAATATCATTGCTTAGACAAATATGACCAGTATCATCTATTTGTAAAAGAAATTAATAAAATAATAAACTATTAATATCAACAAAATACCGATGTATTATTCATGATCATAATTTGGGTGAACATATATAAAAAATATAGAACTTACTATTTGTAACATTTCTAGGTAAATTCCACATCAATAAACACACCCGAGAGATTATAAGCCAAATATAAAGAAAAAATATATCAACTTAGAAAGGCCCTAGCTTGACGTGTCATCTTCCAAATCCCATATTGAAAGGAAGTGAATAAGAATAAAAAATTTAAGCATTTACACTAACTTGGATTAACCATTTTAGGTCACGTAGTTTAGCCATTTGCAGGTTATTGTAGGACAGTGAGGCATAAGTAATAGGTTTTGAGCATGTATCACATACATATTATATAGCGAAAAATTAAATTTTTTAAAACTCGAATCAAAAGATTATTCTTGTGTCAATTAAAACTAATTTAACCAAGAAAAATTCAAAAATTATTCTTTTATATTTTTTTTTATTTTTCTTCAACTTCTCACCTTGTTGTGTTATAGCAAACTATAACAAATCTAATCTTATATTGTCTCTAACAATATCCACGCGAAGATAAAAGGATGAAACCATTAAGGAGATGACTTGAACATACCTCAAAATGTTAGCAATATTGTATATTGCTTTGAGAAAATATTGTATATTGCTTTGAGAAGAAAAATTAAACTCTTTAATTTTTCTTATTGTCTCCAAAAATTTTCTCCTCCAAAAATTTTTTTTTGTTTATTTTCTGTTTTTTTTTTGTTTTTTATATCCAAAAGAAAATCAGAAAAGTAAATCAAAATTGAAGAGATGAGAAGATGAAGAGATGTGAATATTGAAATGACCAATTGGCCAATTTATATGGGAATTGAGAACTGCTGCGCACGCCTAGGCCTGCTGGGCAAGCTTGCCTGCCAAGCCAGGCCCGTCAACTCCCACGAGCAATTTTTTTCCGCAATTTTATCACGAACCAACTTAAAATAATTCTCTTATATTTTGGATCACATTCAAAGTCATTTTACTTAATCTTCATGTCTCTAAAGCGTGTGACCTGTTAGATTCTTAGTTATGTTGGCCACTTAAATTTATCAAATAATTTAAGCAAGTTATGAGCAGTATCTAGCAACGCATCATGACCCTTAATTGACCAAAAAGTAAGTGGTTTGACTACGAACATTTCCATAAACAATTTATGTGTAATTTATCATTTCACCATTCTATACCTCACTCGGTTCAGAATATGGACAATATGTCAACTCCCACTAGACTGACTATGTCACACTTAGTCCAAGTGATGTTAGATATTGTCCTTGGGACTCATTACTCTATTAGACATGTCACTGAAGACCATCCTTAGGATGTTTCCACTCTGGCTAGAGATTCCTGAGTAATGATCCTGACAAGAGGCCGTGGGTATACTGTCCCACTATCAGGAGCGGTAAATCCTCTATTGGCTATCTAATTACCTTCGAATACCTCAAGCTGTACCCAATCAGCACCCTATGAGCGACCTCTATGAGGCAACAAGGAATGAAATTAAAGCACATAATCGGTATCCAAGATATCATTGAGTACTTCAAGTCTAAGGATACTTGCTCCATTGCTATGATGAGACTATCATTGACATTTGAATAGATAATCCATATGATTGTCTCGTAGCAGGTTATCCAATATACTTGACTACTTTTAGCAAGCATTCATATGTTAATTTTGAACATCTTATGTTCATAGTTTATGAGATCTACTGCTTGATCCAATCAAGGAATATAACATGTGCTAGTCTATCCGAATCAACAATGTCCCATCTTATTGGTCCTATGACTAGGGATAATTTAGATACTAATATAATTACACATGATAGGAATCTCATTATTATGATCCCATTATGATTTCCTTCATACTATGTTTCATATCATGAACTTTCATTAATCAGTTTAAGATTTATATCAATTCATATGCAAATGAATACTAATATAATGAAAGAATGCATTTATGAATATGTACACTAACGATTGCCTTTTGGGCACATCTCTAACAATCTCCCACTTGCACTAAAGTCAATCGCCTTTGTACATTACACTATAGGCGAGGATATGACTATTATATTCCTTTTGGGTTTTGGTCTAGTGACTTGATCAAATATTTTCTGATCAATGGGAACTCTTTCTCTCATTACATCACATCGATCCTTGATTTCTAAAGCAGTTGAGAAGATTGAGTACATGTTTGGACCTTTTGATGAGACCATGATTCATTTGCATATGTAATGGCTCTATTGTTGTTCTAATCATATTGGACTTACTATACTAGAAATCACTTCTACATTATGATGAATTCCCTTTCCAAACTACTTCTATAGCTGCCTTGGATGTTGTAATGTACTTTGAGTTGTGGAATCATCAGTCATCATCTATTTGAAACTTTTCCAATTGACTAGACAATTATTTAATGTGAATATATAGCTCAACTAGGATTTTGAGTTATCCTTGTCGAATTGGATGCTAGCATCCATAATCCTACTTATCTTAAGCTTACTATCTTTTTAAACCAAAAATACATTCTCAATCATTCTCAAGTATTTTAAGGATGTTCTTGATAGTCACCCATAAACCCTTGACGGGATCATATTGATATCCACTCATGACGCTCATAGCATGATATCCATTGGGCCTAGTACATAGCATAGTACATAATGAATCCAATAGCCCAGGTTTATGGAATTTCATCCATGCTAGTCTATTTGTCTTATGTATTTAGACATAAAGACTTAGAGATGGTAATCCTATCGATGATAGGAATTGATTCTCTCATAGACTACTTTATACTAACTACTTCAGCTGTTAGAGATGTGCCCAAAAGGTAATCATCTCTAGCACTTAGTGTACACATTCATAAAAACATTCTTTCATTACATTAGTATTCATTTGCATATGAATTAATATAGATCTTAAACTGATTAATGAAAGTCCATGGTATGAAACATAACATGAAGGAAATCATGATGGGATCATGATAATGAGATTCCTATCATGTGTAATTATGTTAGTATCTAAATTATCCCTAGTCATATGATCAATAAGATGGGACATTATTGATCCAGATAGACTAGCACATGTTACACTCCTTGATTGGATCAAGCAGTAGATCTTATAAGCTGTGAATATGAGATGTTCAAAGTTAACATATGGATGCTTGTTAAGAGTAGTCAAGTACATTGGATGACTTGCTATGAGACTATCATATGGATTATCTATTCAAATGTCAATGATAGTCTCATCATGGCAATGGGGCAAGTATCCTTAGACTTGAGGAACTTAATGATATCTTGGATACTGATTCTGTGCTTTGACTCCATTCCTTGTTGCCTCATAGAGGTCGCTCATAGGGTGGTGATTGGGTACTGTTTGAGGTATTCAAAGGTTATTAGGTAGCCAAAAGAGGATTCACTGCTTCTGATAGCGGGAGAGTATACCCACGGCCTTTTGTCAGGATCATTACTCAGGAATCTCTAACTAGAGTGGAAACATCCTGAAGATGGTCTTTAGTGACATGTCTAATAGAGTAATGAGTTCTAAGGGCAAGATCTAGCATCAATTGAGCTAGGTGTGATGTAGTCAGTCTAGCGGGAGCTGACACATTGTTCATGCTCTGAACCGAGTGGGGTATAGTATAGTGAAAGGACAAATTGCACATATTGTTGTCTATAGAAAGGCTCAAAGTCAGACCACTGACTTTCTGGTCAATTGGGGATCATGATGTGTTGCTAGATACCGCTCATGATTTGCTAATTATTTGATAATTTAAGTGGCTAACATAACCGGGAACCTAATAGGTCACATGCATTGGAAGTGTGAAAAATGAGTAAAATGGTCTTGGATGAGATCTAAAAATATAAGAGAATTATTTAGGATCGGATTGTGATGGGATCACAAGAAAAAAATCCAGAAAAAATGCTTGGGAGAGTCGCGGGCCCGTAGCTGGTCACTAGCTTGCCACGGGCCCGTGGCAAGCCAGCGCCTGCATGCTGGGCAAGCCCAATACGTAGTGTCATGCACTACGGAGATTCAATAACAATTCTCTAGACTTCTCTACCACATTCTACACACTTATAGATTATTCTAGAGTATTGTAGATATGTGTAGACATTTCTTGTAAATTATAGAAGTTTGTAGAGAATTCTAGATACGAATTATAAACCATTTGATCAAATTGATCCTAGCCGTCCATTGAGGCGGTGGAGGCCTATAAATACCCCTTAGCTCCTCATTTATAACATACACAAGTTGTAAAGCTTTCTCAAGTAATACAAAGCATTCTCCAAGTTTCCAATTTCTTTGCCTTTCAAAGTTCTTAACATCTTTATCTTTGCTAGCATTTTCTAGCATCTAAGGAGGCAGACTAGCTTACGATTGGATAAAAGTTTGCTAGTGCTGCACGATTGTTGGAAGGAAAAGACCAAGCTCGTGACAGTTGGTATCAGAGCTGGTTTGAGTAAAGATGGCAGGATCAAGTGAGACTACTCATATGGCAGTAACCGACGAGAGTAAGCAATCGAAGAGGGGGGATTAAGGTCAAGAGATGTATTGGCTGACATGAATGCAAGACTCATAAAGGTGGAGCTTGCTATAGCCGAGGGGCAAGAGAAGTTCGAGGAGGTGGACCAACGCATCGAGGAGCTTGAGACGGGGAGAGAAGAGCTCCAAAGCGAGTTGCAAGGGGCTGTGAACATTGTCGTGGCTACATGTCAAGACCAAGTGAAGGCCTTGGAAGGGACCCTTCTTGCCAAGATCCTAAATCTCAAGGAGGAACTTGCTAGGGTAGTTGCCGAATTGGTGAAGACCAAGGAGGAACTAACCCTTTAGAAGAAAGCTACTGCTCAAAGTGGGGGAGTTGCTAGCCCAATGGTAGTCACCGCTCCTTCAAAGGTGGATGTTCCTAAGCCAAAATCGTATAATGGCTCAAGTAATGCGAAGGAGATCGACAATTTTCTATGGAGCTTGGAGCAATACTTCAAGGCACTTGGCGTAGGAGAAGATGCCAAGAAGGTGGACCATGCCTCACTCTACCTAGTCGATACCGCGATGGTATAGTGGAGGAGGAGGTATAGGGACATCGAAAAGGGGACTTGCACCATCGATACATGGGATGAGTTCAAGAAAGAACTCAAAAGGTAATTCTATCTCTAGAATACCGAGCACGAGACAAGGGCAAAGCTTAGGCATCTCACCCAAAAGGGGAGCATCTGAGATTATATGAAAGAATTCTCCAAAGTGCTCTTAGAAATCCCCAATTATCCTGACAAGGAGGCCCTCTTTGCCTTCATGGATGGGTTGCAACATTAGGCTAACTTGGAGATTGAGAAACGTGGTGCCCAAGATCTCGCCACCACTATTTCCATTGCCGAATCTCTTATTGAGTTCAAAAGGAGTGACAAGCCAAAGTCCACTAAGGACAAGGGTGGCAAAGGAAAGAGTGGGGGAGACACCCACCCAAGCAAGGAGAGCTCCTACAAATTCAACAAGGGCAAGAGCACTAAAGATGACAAGGGTGGAAGCAAGCCAACCATTAAGTGCTTCTTTTGTGATAGGCCACACAAGGCATGAGAATGCCTAAAGAAAGCCAAGCTTTTCGCCCTACTTGAGGAAAGGGAGGAAGAGGAGCACCAGTGCGAGGAGATAAGGATGAGATCCTTAAAACTCATTAATGTCATCAAAGCCAAAGTAGAGATGCCAAAATTCGAAAGGAAGGGCCGGTTGTACAGCGAAGCTAAAGTCGGCAAGCATATCATGAAAGCATTGGTAGACATGGTTGCTAGCCACAACTTCCTCGAAGTGAAGGAGGTCGATCGACTAGGCATCAAGTACACGAAAGAGAAAGGATGGCTTAAGGCAGTCAATTCTGATGCCAAGTCCACATTTGTAGTTGCACATGGCATCAAGGTAGGACTTAGTGACTGGCAAGGCTTAGTAGACTTTTCAATTGTGCCTATAGATGATTATGCAATTGTGTTGGGCATTGAATTCATTGACTAAGTTAAGGTCGTGCCCATTCCTTGTGCCAACACAATGTGCATATTAGAAAAGGCAATGCCTGCATGGTGCCTCTAGCTAGGGAGGCAAGTCTACAAGCCAAGCAACTATCAGCCATGCAACTCTCTAAGGGATTAAAAAAGGCACAACCCATATTCCTTGCCACACTTAAAGAAGAGAGGGATGTGCCAATAGAGCATGTGCCTAAGGAAGTCTCCCACATCCTCGAAGAGTTCAAAGATATCATGCCCTATGAATTGCCAAAGAAACTTCCTCCAAAGAGAGAGGTGGATCATAAAATTGAATTAGTTCCTGGTGCAAGCCCACTTGCCACGGTTCCCTATAGAATGGCGCCTCCCGAGCTTGAAGAATTAAGGAGGCAGTTGAAAGAATTGTTAGATGCGGGCTATATCCGACCATCAAAGGCTCCTTATGGTGCACTCGTGCTTTTCCAAAAGAAGCACGATGGGTCACTTTGTATGTGCATCGACTATAGGGCACTCAACAAAATCATAATCAAGAATAATTATCCAATTCCCTTGATAGCCGATCTCTTCGATTAACTTGGTGATGCACGATGGTTTACGAAGCTTGATTTGAGATCGGGCTACTATCAAGTAAGGATTACGGTTGGGGATGAGCCAAAGACAACATATGTTACGAGGTATGGCTCCTTTGAGTTCTTAGTAATGCCTTTTGGACTCACCAATGCCCCTGCCACATTTTGCACCCTCATGAATAAGGTGTTCCAACCTTTCTTGGATAAGTTTGTGGTAGTATACTTAGATGACATAGTGGTCTATAGCAAGACCTTGAAAGAGCATGCCAAACATTTGGGCCAAGTCTTCCAAGTATTAAGAGAGAATGAGTTATATGTCAAGAAGGAAAAATGTGCCTTTGCTCAATAAGAAGTAATGTTCTTATGGCACATTATGGGTGGTGGCAAGTTGTGCATGGACAAGTCCAAGATTCAAGCAATTGTGGATTGAGAGCAGCCAAAAAAGGTGACTGAGCTACAATCCTTCCTTGGCCTCGTCAACTATTACCGAAGGTTTATCAATGGCTACTCCTCCATTGCCGCACCCCTCACCGACGTATTGAAGAAGAATAAGGCATGGGATTGGGATGAGAAGTGCTAAAAAGCATTCGAGGCCCTTAAGGAGAAAGTGACCCAAGAGCCGATCTTAGCCCTGCCCGACTACACCAAGCCATATCCGATTTGTCACTTGGTGGAGTCTTAATGCAAGAAGGCCATCCTATTGCCTATGAAAGCCACAAGCTCAATGATACCGAGCGCCGCTACATAGTCCAAAAGAAGGAGATCACCGCTGTAGTACATTGCTTACGAACTTAGAGGCACTACTTGTTGGGGTCCAAGTTCATTGTCAAGACTGAAAATGTGGCCATGAGCTACTTCCTTAAGCAAAAGAAGCTAACACCGAAGCAAATAAGATGGCAAGCATTCTTGGCCGAGTTCGACTTCATGATGGAGTATAAGCTAGGCAAGGCCAACTTGGTGGCTGATGCACTTAGTAGAAAGGTCGAGTTGGCTGCCATCACAAGCCCAACATTTCCCTTGGTGGAACGAATTAAGGAGGGACTAGAGCATGACCCACAAGCCAAGATTTTGGTGGGATTGGCAAGTCAAGGGAAGACACGCCAATTTTGGCTAAGGGATGGGGTGCTCACCATCAAAGGAGACCGAGTGTATGTGCCAAAGTAGCAAGGCTTGAGGAAGGAAATCATGAAGGAGTGCCACGATTCTCAATGGGCGGGATATCCCGGTACAAGGCACATGTTGGCACTTATAGAGCGTGCCTATTATTGGCCCTAAATGCTCGATGACATTGAGCTATATGTGAAGACTTATCTTTAATGCCAACAAGACAAGAGTGAGCAACACCATCCGGCAAGCCTATTGCAACCATTGCCCATTCTCAAGGGGCCTTGGGAGAGTATCTCAATGGATTTCATCACATGTCTACCCAAGTCCTAAGGATGTAGCAACATCATGGTAGTAGTGGATTGATTTAGCAAGTATGGGGTGTTCATCCCTGTGCCTACACAATTTTCCACCAAAGATGTTGTTTGTTTGTTCTTCAAGCATGTGGTGAAGTATTGGGGCATACCGAAAACAACTGTGAGTGATAGAGATACTCGCTTCACCGGCCGATTTTGGATGGAGTTGTTCAAGATATTGGGGTCCAAGCTCAACTTCTCCATAAGCTTTCATCCTCAAACCGATGGGCAAACCGAAAGGGTGAATGCCTTGTTAGAGTTGTACCTAAGGCATTATATAAGTGCCAACCAAAAAGATTGGGCCAAGTTAATGGACATAGCCTAATTCTCATATAACTTGCAAAAGAGTGAGTCAACAGGGGCTAGTCCATTTGAGATAGCAACAGGGCAGCAACCAATGACTCCATACATATTGGCAATTGGATATAAAGGTCCTAGCCCATCCGCCTTCAAGTTTGCCAAAGGATGGCATGAGAAGTTCAACATGGCACGTGCCTACTTAGTAAAGGCCACAAAAAGAATGAAGAAGTGGGTCGATAAAAAGAGGAGGCACTTGGAGTTTGAGGAAGGGGATTTGGTCATGGTGAAACTCCTCCCACACCAAAGCCGAAGGTTTGCCAATGTGCATAAAGGGTTGGTAAGGCGCTATAAAGGACCGTTCCCCGTAGAGAAGCATGTTGGCAAGTTGGCCTATTGCTTAACTTTGCCTTCACATTTGGAGATGCATCCGGTATTCCATGTAAGTTTTTTAAAGCCATTTCATGCCGACAAGGAGGAACCAAGCTAGAACGAGTCAAAGAGAGTGCCCACGGCCATCACTACGACACTCAAACGTGAAGCTGGGGAGATTTTGGCACATCGAGTAATCCCAAGGAGTGGCACCCATCCTAGCTATGTTGAGTACTTTATCAAATGGAAGGGGTTGCCATTTAGTGAATCAAGTTGGGAGCATGAGCTCAACCTTTGGGGCAACAAGGATCTGATCAAGGCCTATAAGAAGGACGCGATGAGGACGTCGCCATATTAAGTGTGGGAGAATGTCATGCACTACGGAGGTTCAATAGCAATTCTCTGGACTTCTCCACCATATTCTACACACTTATAGATTATTCTAGAGTTTTGTAGATATGTGTAGACATTTCTTGTAAATTATAGAAGTATATAGAGAATTCTATTTACGAATTATAGACCATTGGATCAAATAGATCCTAGTCGTCCATTGAGGAGGTGGAGGCCTATAAATACCCCTTAGCTCCTCATTTGTAACATACACAAGTTGTAAAGCTTTCTCAAGTAATACAAAGTAATCTCCAAGTTTCCAATTTCTTTGCCTTTCAAAGTTCTTAACATCTTTACTCACTTTGCTAGCATTTTCTAGCATTCAAGGAGGTGACTAACTTACGATTGGGTAAAAGTTTGCTAATGCCGCATAGTCATTGGAAGGAAAAAGACCAAGCCTATGACATTAGGTGTTGGTAGAATTGGCCAACTTTTGGCCAATTTGGCATAAACCTTAAAATGCCAAATTGGCCCCTAAACATATTTTGGTAATTTTTCAAACCCTAGGGTGTTTGAAAACACCTATAAATAGTATTTTTCATAAAAAAAAAACTGAGGAGCCACCATAGAAAATTAATAGTTAATTTTCTTAGAATTTCTCTCAAAGAACATATACAATGCTAGCACATTTTGTGTGCTCAAACCATTACCCTTGCGATTTCTTTCTTCCATTTCCACGTGGATTATCTTTAGAGATAATCCAAGATTGGATTGTTATGGTTTGCTACAACCTAACAAGAAGGAAATTTGAAGAATTGATTCAAGAAATTAAAGGGTATAATTTCTAACTATGTTTTGAATCAATTAGTTTTAATGGCACGAGTAGAATCCTTTGATTCAGGTTTTGAAAAATTTTATTTTCCGCTGTATTTTCTAAATGTGATTCATCCTCATAACCCAGCATTAACATCTTAGCTGTAACGTTTGCTAATTAGGTTAATTAGAATAAATAAATTATTTCGAGCGAAAAATAAATAATAAGTTACTCAATTAAAATTATTAATACGTAAAATTCGTTGATGTAGTTAATTTAGTTAAAATAGAATTAAGTGAGTAGATTGTTAAATTGAGTTGTTTAGTGAAATAATAATAATAATAATAATAATATTTAAAAAAAAAGGAACATAATTTTGACGGGAACATAAATAAGGCACATCTGCCCCATTTCAGCATTTCCTTCTTTTCTTCCTCTTCTCCTCCATTTCTCTTCCATTTTCTCTCAAAATCCAACCACAAATGAAGCTTGTTGGATCAGCGGTAAGTGAAATAATCTTTCTTGAGTTGATTACAAATAGATTAAAGGTTGATGGTTGGTGTTTTTGTAAACCTATTTCTTCTCAGAATTCTGTTTCTACGACAGAGATTGGGGCTTTATTTTCATGCTCTTAGAGGATGAATTTTAAGAAGTTATAAACATGAAAGTTGTAGCTTTATGTCTTATTTATATGCCTTTGAAATAGTTTTTAATGTTTGGTGTGTATAAAGAGATATCCTCATATAAGTGTTACTGGTTTCTAACAGTGTGTCAACTGATTTTAGTCTGGTTTTTATTTATTTTCACCTTGTTAGAGGCATATTCAGTGGAAGCTTAAATCATAAAAGTTGTATATTTACATGTCCTGTACCTGTATACCAAATTTCGGGCTGATATTCATGGTGTAGGTTGAGTTATTGTGAAGAGATTGATGACTGTTCTTTTGATCATAACTGTTTTCTGTGTAT
>CATIWF010018948.1:0-17319 GCA_949630135.1 Balakata baccata | reverse complement strand
ACAGGTCACCGGCCGAGCCTCACCAATCTCTCTCCTTGCATTGCACATATGTATAGGAACATGACATTTGTAATTTGGGTTGTCTATCTGCATATGTATAAATTAGTAAATATGTAATAGTGTGTAAATGTGTATTTGGCTTTAACCTTTCTAACTAAAATAATTGAATATAGTGTCTGAATTGTTAACATATGTGATGCTTAGCTGTCTAATGTTGCAAAGTGATAACATTATATGATCCAAAAAAAAAAAATTCCTCATTATAAACAGGACTATGTTCCATTATATGCAATATACAACAACATGATATAAGTATAAGTGATATTCATAGGTATAAGGTGTTACAGCAATAGTGGCATTGCTTGGACTTAATCGTTTCTTACCACTTTGCATGGGGTCTAGGTATCACAATATGAAAAGAATGTGAATGTAAACAAGCACAATATTGTGTGGTGTGTGAAACCTTAGGTGCATGCCTTTTATACTTATACAAGAATGCATGGTTGGTCTTTTGAGATTTCCCTTTTCGACCATGTAAGCTCTTACTATTCTTCTATTGAGTGATGGCTTTGGTGTGTACCTTACCTTTGGCTTTAGAGCCAATTACCTCAATGGATAAGGTTTTTAGTGTGCTAGCCTTAACAAATATTAAGCTAGGTGAATATGGTAATGTTGAAGCTCAATTGAAACTGAAACCATGTCTCACTAGAGGAGTTATTTAAGATATAATAAGTGTATCCAAATTTTCTAGCCCTTGTGAAATTTTCAATGTTCTTCAACCTCATTTTTTAAATTATTATTTTCTTCAAGCAAGGAAGAGATTGAAGGTTTTGATGAAAGATCATCTAATGATCTCCTAAGATCTTGTTGTTGATTTCTTCAAGTTCAATGTGCTTTCCAACTTTTCCTAAGTTGTTAATGATAGTGAGAAGTTGATTGGTCATGTTGGTTATAGATTCAAAGGACTTCATCTTAAAGAGCTCATACTTAGACATGAGCAATTGGGTCTTTTTGGACTTGACTTGTTTAGTTCCTTTATAGGAGTTCTCCAAATGCTAAAAGCACTTCGACAATGCATCACTTTAAGGCTATCTTCCTGAGGAATGGTAATAAGGAGTATTGTCATAGCTCTTTTGTTTCTTCCATTTGCCTTCTTTTGAGCATTAGATTAATCATCCCGAGAAATTTCTTCCCCTACACCTTCTATTTCCTTGGTTAGTGGCTTCCACTCCTTTTAGATAGTGTCCTATAAATCAATAGACTCATTATCCATAAAGAGCTCTATTTGAAACTACCATTGAGCAAAGTTAATACCATAAAAAATAGAGAAATTATTACTAATTTCACCATTTACCATCTTGATCTTCTCTCATACTTAAGCTTTGAATAGAGAGACCAAATCTCTGATACCACTTGTTAGAAAGATGGTGCACCAAGAAGGTGGGGTTTGTAACGTCCGGTGATTTAGGCCTTAATCGTGAGTGGCCACAATCGGACGCGCTGGTCTGGTCGAAGTCTAAATTTGGACCAATGGAAAAATAATAAATTATATGAGAAAATAAGTAGGGATATTATTATATAAGAATTAAAAGATTGGTGCAAGAATTAGAAAAAATTTTAAATCACCCTATGGAAAAAATCAGTATTTTCGAATTTATTGTAAGAAGTAAAGAAGTTTGTGGTATAAGAGAAATTTTCCATAATTAAGAATTAATTGAGATTAATTAATTTAATGAACAATAGAAAGAAGGATTAAGCTTATTAGTGGAACCCATAAATTTTAACCTTAGTATAAAAGTAAAAAATTTTAGGAATGCATCACCTATCTACTAATCACCTCATTTTCTTCATTTTTTTCCCACCTTATGTTGTCCACCCTTCTTCAAAACCATAACCCTCCATTTGGGACCCTATTAAGCTCCTAAAAGAGAGAGAAAAAAATGAGTTTAGAGAGAGAAAAGATAAGTGATTAAAGGTTTCTACCATAAGAAGTGAGGAAGAAAGGAAGAAGGAAATAAAAGAGAAAAAGGAAGAGAATTTTGGGGAGAATTTTGGCCACCCTTGGGGAATCATCAAGGTGAGTTTCTTTTTCTTCTTGAATTTAACCTTTTTCCATCTATAAGAGACTTAAGTGGATGATTGTTGTGTTTAGACTTGGTAGATTAGGGTTATTTGGAGGTTATGTGAACTTGTGTTGTGAAGTTTTGATTTTTTGGGGAATTATGGAATTAAGCCTTAAGTGGTTGTGAATGATGATTTTGTGGCTTGAAAATTCAAGAAATAAAACTTATTTGGATGTGTATAGGGCTGCCTTATGAATGAGAATTAAAGGGGAAGATGTTTAGAAGTGAATAATGGTCAATAAGTGACTTGAAGATGATGAATGTTAAAGAAAAGAATATGGAACATGTAGGGTTGTTCTGTTTGAAATAAATGGAGTGAATGACTATTGATCATAATGAATATAAATAAGGTAAAAAATGGAAGAATTAAAGATATAGGAAAAGTTAGAAAAACATTAGGAGCACTAAAAATAATTCATGCATATGCATTAGTTGAATGTGACATTGAATGAAATATCGTTTATTATGTTAAGGCCAAACAAGCGGCCCAAGGAGTACCCATCAAGAGGTGGATAAAGGGAAGGAAAAGGCCATCTAACATGTGAAGAAAAGAAAAGAAGAGGAGATTTAGGGCTTCTTAGGTATGTGCTTCTTTGATAAAAATCTTATATGTCATATACTTATGAAACTTATGTGCTATGCATGTGGTTTGCAATGTGGTATGTTAAATTGTTGTCTTTTAAATTTTGTGTTAAAATGGTGTGAAATGTTAAGGTTTATGAATGTGTTTTAGGTCTGAAATTTTGGGCATAAGCATGTGTCACACCCACAAAATAGGCCTAGTAGTTATTACGATCATTCGGGATGCTTAAAAAGTTAATGGTATGAAAAATAAGAGAAAAAGTGGAGCCAAGTCGTGCACAACATGTGATCAAGTCGCTATGCGTGACTCATGCAGGAGATAAGGTTAGAGACACTATCCACGACTTGTGCAATGTCAGGATGAAGAATTTTAGGGCACAGAGCACGACCTATATAGGCAGCATGACTTGTACTCGGTGTTAGGTATATAAATTCTCGTATCCTCTCATTTTCGGTCATAAAACTCGTTTCCACCACCCTACTTGAGAGAAAACTCTAAAAACTCATCCTTCTCCTCCCCAAACTTGAATCCAACCCAAAATACTTGAGAAAAACATTATTTATCTTAGAAATCTTCACTTGTGAGAGTGATTTAAAGAGAAAGCAAGAGATCTAGCAAGGGAAAAGGAGGAGAGAAGCAAGTCTAAAACTAAGATCCGACCTTAAGAAGTAATCTAAGGGAATTTTAGTAATTTTACACCACCTTATCATCTTTGATCTTTGATTCTCCTTCTACCATGAAGAAATTTGAACATCTACCTAGGGTTGGGAGTTTATGACCGAAATGGGGGAAAATAGAGAAAGATCTTATGATTTATAAGGTTTAACCATGTATTTAAGAGTGATCATAAACCTTTGATCTAGGTTGGGTACACATCTTAGGTGTGGGCCATGGAACCTAGGGTTTATAGATTTCATTTATAGTTGTCTACATTAAGGTATTTATGAGTAATATTTGTTTTAAGAGCTCCTCAAGATCCTTGAGGCAATTACCGGGAAGGTGGAGGAGCTGACTGTTTGGTGTATATTGAGGTTTGTATACATTGATACCCTAGCTTCCATGACTTGTTGTGATTTGTATACATGTAATGCTTATACTTGAGATAATGTGAATCATGTTGACCTTTATATGATATAACAAGAATTGAATAAGGCTTGAAATGAAACTGTGATGTTAGTGAGATATGAATGAGGGACAAATATCATATGTGTTTGAAATGTGATGGAAAACGAAATGTGTAATAACCTATATGATTATGACGATGATGAAAGCCTAAGAGGAATTATGAAGCGCCATTTAGGGTATAATGATAAAGAGGAATTGTGATATGCCTCTTGGGGTAAACACGGTACCGTAAAATCCTATAAACAATGTGTATTCAGAAATTGAGCTTGCAACAAGCCTAATCTTTAGCCGGTGTCCAGCATATGCACAAATAGACTGTGACAGTCCATATGAATCTCATAGAGCTTATTTATGATGTGGTGATATATGAATGAATTTCTGTTAAATGTAAAGAATATCTTTAATGTGAACGATGAAAAAAAGGAATCATTTTGAAATATGTAACTGTATATGCCATACTTTGTAAGTTATTTGTTTCAATGTATACCACTAAGCAGAGTGTTGTTGTCTCTCACATCGGTGGAGCAAACTACCCTAAAGAGCCGTAGAAGATAAAGAGCCCAGAGTCTAGAGGCCATACAAAGCTATAGAATATAACCACATAGTGATTCTTTTGTAAAGTCTTCATTTTGTAATGTTAACTCATTAAATATTTGGGATTTTGTATTTTATAGCTCTTTTGAGAGCTAAGCTCTTTTGTAAATGAACTTTTTTGTAAACTTCATATTTCTCATGTATAAACAAGTATTGTTGAGAATTTTGATTTGTCATATAGTTTGATTTAAAGTTATTCGTCATGGCCATGATACACCACATTATTTTAAATAGGTTTTGAATTTTTATGATTCATATAGTCTTGGTAACATGACCATCATATGAACTGGGATTAAATCCTGGTAGTATGGAGGAGTGTTACAGCTTGATTCCATATGGTTAGGGAATTTATTTAATTTGTAATGAGTATAAGTGATGCCCTGTTACTAGACCACTTGAACAGTCATAACAAATTTGATCATAACTTTTGTTGTGGTAATTGAATTGGTATGAAACTAATTGGAATTGAAAGTTAACTCATAATACTAAAAATACTATGTATAACTCATATTTCATCTAGGTTGAAAATAGAACACAAAATCTCGAATTTAGAAGACCAAGAAAAAAAAATTACAAGGTAAAAATTTACGAAATATATCACGATAAAATGGAAATAACTTTTAGGAGAAAACTCAAATTTGGATTATTCTTTTTGCAAATTGAAGCTAAGACAATAAGCTAAAAGTTTATAAAAGATTATAAAGTCTAAAACCAACTATAAATGGGCTGAAATTGAGGCCCAATCTTAAGATTGAAATCTACCATAGGCATGTGATTTGCACTTGATTTCTTTCATGTGGTATGATGGGTATCTGATGGTTATCGGAAAATTTAATTTTATTAGTACACATGGACATATAATATATATATATATATATTATTTCATGTGAGATGTGCATGTCACTTATTGAATTTATGTATACAAGATGGTTCAAAGTTTTTGGATGATTCAATTGATACAATAAAAGAAACAATTTCATTTTTATGGTATATTATCAAACAATAAAATCATGAGTTCGATTTTATCATGAAAATGATAAAAGACTTAAAACATTTCAGAAAGATGTTTCAGAACGATGTTTCCACCAACTGGAATTCAAAAATTTCCCAATGAGCATATGGATATAGAGAATTATTATGTACATTTATTTCTAATAATGTGTCACAAATTAATTTGTAATCCACAACATTGAGATATTTATCACAAAAATTTAGAAATTTTAAAAGTTTTAATGATTTAACATATATTTTAAGTGGTATTTATTATTCAACATGCCATTTATTATTATGTGAATATATTAATATTGTTGATATATTAAATGATTATTTTGATGATCCAAAAAAATTTATATGATTGTATTTATGCAATAAAATGTAAATGGTTGGCTTATTTTAAAGTTATTTTTATGATTAATCTTGAATGTAATGTTTTTTATCCTATATATAAGTTTGACGGTTTAATTGAGTATTTGCATCTTTATTTGAATTACTCGATTTACGTGATGCTATTAATATTGATTTTATAATGACTGAGGTTAGACAAATAGCTAGTGATTTATTTAATAAATTTAGTATTATTTATAATATTTTATCTACAAATATTTTTACTAGTCAAGATGATGGTGAATCGGCCAAAATTAGAAGGGGTGAGAATTCGATGTTGCAAAAACATAAATAAATAAATGACCAAGATCATCCTTAGATTCACCTGAATTTGACATTTAATTAACAACTACTTCTGAGCTTAGTTATAGCAAGACATGTAAAGATTTTTCAGCCCTCAAATGGTAGAGTCAACATCAGAACATTTATCTCGTCTTCTCCTAAATTGCAAAATAAATTTTTGCAAGTCTAATTTCAATAGTTACAGTTGAACAAGTTTTTAGTACAGAAAACAATAATTTAGATGAGATAAGAGTTAGCTTAGCTCCCGAATCATTAGAAGTTCAAGCATACATTTATGATTGGATAAAACGGAGTTAATACAACATGAATGGGAAAGAGAGGGACATATGGCAGTTCCAATTAATAGGTAAAAGGAGTAGTAAACAATTAAAATTTAAAAGATAAGATAACTACGTATGCTTTAGTTCTTCTAAACTTCAAGAGAATACATATACAACTTAATTAATAGTAAAAAATTAAGTTTAAGCTTAGTTACTATTATTATTATTTTTTTACTAAAAATTCAAATTTTTAAATTTAAGTTAGTTCTTTGAATAAGAATATTAAATTGATTATGTTTATAACAAAACTATAATTTTTATAATTTATTACTTCATAAATATAAAATTTCTCAATTTTTCCAAATTAATAGTTTTTCTTCCTTTATAAACAAATTAATAAGGCAAATTAATATTATATTTTCAAAATTCACCCTAATTAAATTCTATTTATATGAATAAAAATTATAAATACATTTTCATAATTTAATTGTATTTATTTATTTTGTTAATTAATTCAAATAATTAAAATTTAATATATTAAATTTATAATGAAAAATATTTATTTTATTAGAAACTGACTGATTCCAACCCAATCTCAAACCGTCCAAGAACAGGTCCAATCTGGTCTAGTCCCAAGTATTTGGGACTATGGAATCAACTGTTCCAAACCGGAACTGGCTGTTTCCAACCTGTGGCTACCCCTAGGTTTAGCCTATTTACCAGTGTTCAACTATTAGATGTGTGAAGTTAAAATAATTCTATGAGTTTTGTCGATGACCTATAGCTGTATAGTTAAATAAAATTTTGGCAATATTATTTTTATTCTATTTACAACCAAATTATACCAATTTGAACTTATAAAAGAATAACTCAAGTCAATTTCATAATAAGCTTCAATTTTAATTTCAAATCTAATATCATCTCTTGGTATATAGCATCAGAAATCAAAATGGCAAATTTACAAAACCTTATTAGAAATGTGTCTTAAACAAGTCTTGTTCTAATTCAAACTTTGTTTCTACACTTTGGTTAAAGTTTTAGCATGTCAATTATCATTTTACACACGCTTCATTATTGTGTTAATTTGGACTATATTTTATAACTCATAATGCTATTAGGTTTATGCCTAAACTTTTACCATCTAAAATTTCGTAATGCTATTAGGCCACAGCATAATTATTCAAAAAAAATTCTCATTGATCAATACAAACTCAACAATTAATCACATACAAGCCTTAACTCACTTGTACACATCATTAACTAACATTCTTATCATAATTTATCGATGGTTTATTTTAATTAGCTTCAAATTTATACTAGACAGTCCCTTATATCCCATTCACATAACTCATAAAGGTTCCTACTTGAGATACAATCATATGTCAAACATAAGCATAAAAACAAACAAAATTCACAAAATAAATAAGTCAAAAAGTATGCAAAAACCTTAATTTTGTTCTAGACTATTTTTTCCAAAAAATCTCACTTTTTCTCCTTTTTTCTTTCCATTAGCTTGATCTCTCCCTTTCTTCTTTTATGGCCATAGCTAAACTCACATAATTTCTATAATTTTTCATGTCATAATCCAATACAACTACCAATTCACTTTTAATATAACTTAAACTCAAATTTGCATTCATTATAACTAGTTTTAAGTGCAAAATTACTCAAAGGTTGCAAAGGTTCAAAGCTATCTAATTTTACTTTTGCCATTTACATGGTTAAACTATCTCAGCAACATCTCTTTTTATGATTTCTATGTCTTACTTAATTTTTGTCCTTATTCTTCTTCAACTGTAGGCTAATTATTCCACCTTTTTAATATAAAATTCTTAAGAAAAACTTGGAGAAAAATGACATATGGGGTCGAGGTCATGAATAAATTGAAAGAATGAATTTAACTTATCTCTTTTGGATTTTACTTTGAGGTTGTCATCTATTTCACCACCTTCTCTCTTTTTCTTTATTATTTTTCCTCCATTTCTCACTTAATTCAAGATACTTTTCATGGTCTAACTCTCATGCATGTTAAATTTTTTCCATTTCTTCAAAATTTCATCTTGGTAAAAGCTCTATGAACAATTTCTCTCTCCTCCTTTTCTTCTTTTTTCTCCTTTAGCTTTTTTAGGCTTTGCTTTCCTCTAAGTGATCTTTCCATGCTAAAATCCCTCACCCACCATATTTCTTTCTTAATCGTAGCTTCCCTAAGTTCTCTCTCCTTTTCTCATAAGCAATATTAGCGAAAAATATTAGAGGATGAAAAGGTGATGGAAGCTTGTAGAAATTGTCCATTTTAATGTATATAGAGTGATTAAGTGTGGCTTAAATTTGGGTGAGTTGGAATGAATAACATGCATTGGCGAGTTGCTTAATTAGTTTTGATTAATTTCTTAATCATAGCAAATATTCCTTTTGATCATTATTCCTATTTCTTTCCTTTAATATCACCTATAATCTTTCCACTTTTCTCAATTTTATCCATAGATTGATTTTATTTTGTCAAATCCATCTCCAAACTTTATAATTTTCTTCAATTTCATCCTTAATTAAACTTTCCTCTTCTAATATTTTTCTATTAATTTTTAATTTATTCAATTAGGTCCTTAATTAATTTCTTTTTTTCTTTTAAATTTGACCTTAAATTCCTATATTTTTTTTTTCAATTGACTCATTAGTTTAAATTTCTATTTTTATTTTTCTTTTAGCCCAAATTTAGATACCAATCGACTTGGCACATTAGATATTAGGACACGTATAACTCGGAACATAAATTAGCAAATGTTACACCAACTATGGTTGATTTTCTTGCAATTTAAAGTGTACGTTTCTTTCTCTGATCCTTTGATCTAATTACTGCAAGTTCCAAATTTCTCTATACGTGTTTAGTCGCTAGCTATGCTTCCCAATAATCGCTTTCATCTTCATCTAATTCCACAAATATTTGTGCTTGTTGAATTAGTTCAAAATATAAGGTTGGCAATTGTCATCCCTCAAAAATCAGTACATATGCTTACATCTAGTGTTCCTTATCATTGGCTCCACCATAAAATTAGGAGTGAGATCCTTAACTTGTATTTTATTGCAATAAATTGACTTGTGAAACTCTTTCAAAGATGCATGCTCTTATTGCTCCACCTTCAATAAATTTGTTTCAACTTTTTGGTTGAGGTGGATTAAGTAAACTTAAATAAAAACAATTGCTTCAAATTTGTGAAAGAGTCCATAAAAGTTGTCGACTTCTAGAACCATGTTTGGGTGAATACCAGTCAACGTCATTGTAAAAGCCTTATAAAAATGAAATAATATGAGTTTTGCAACGACATTGTTATCTTTTAAGATAAAAAAAAATTATTAGGATCATTAACTCCATCATAAATAATAAAATGGAGTTTCTTGAATTGTTATACAAGTGATTCTACAAATATTTCCCTTGTAAAAGGTTCTCCACTAGCTAATTATGAGACCAAGTTGTTGTAAATTTTTATTTATAGGATATGTTCATTGACAATTATGAACATCCTCTGCCAAACCACCTGCTTTTAGCTCTAGGAATATTAGGGATGAGATGTAAAGATATTAGAAACATCTGACTGGCCATCCTTTTAGGGCATTGAGATGAACCATGGATATTTAAATATCCAAATATATGAACCTTGCACCTAGAAACAGTAAGAATAAGGGTAAGTTGTTGGAAATTAATATGGTTGGTTGAAATGTGGGAAAACAAGTTATGTTGAATTTATAAAAGCACGTAAGATGGAGTTTGTTTGGGTAACATGTTGATGTGGTGATGTTTGTTGGGGAATGTGTGAGGTGTATATGAGCCTTATTGATAGGATTGGTTATAATGTTGATATGAAGGTTGTGTTTGTGTAATGGTATGCTCATAGTTAGGTTAAGATTCAAGTAAAGATATTATTGGATGGGTTGATGAGATTAGCTTTGATAGTAGACACCATGGTTGACGGTATATGGGTATTAGCATTTGTTGAATTTATGGATTGTAGAAAGTTTGTCCATTATGTTACTTCATTAGGAGGCTGATGACCATTCAAGGTACTTAGCTGTGATGCATCTAATCCTCTCCCGATGAACCTGATCCTAGTATTGCATGAAATAATAAATGTAGTGTTAGATATATGCCTTTTTGGAGTAAGGAGACTCACTGAAGTCCACGCTCATTGCATCAATAATAGCAAAAGAAATTAATATTTTTATTCATAACTCAAAAAGGATTACAATGTAGTTGAAAAATTACAAGAGAAGACAAAAAAAAAAAAATAGAGCCCTTAAGTCTATTAGACACTTGATTATATTGGTTCACTAGTAGTGTATGAAATCTACAATTTATGCTCATCGTGGTGAATGGGTAACAACCTCTCAATATCCATGTTTGACATAACTAGGGTGGACCCATTATTTATTTATATATTAATACCCAAAACTATCCCAGGGTTACCCATTTAAACATTCAAACTAACTAAACAATTATATATTTAAAAATATACAAATAATCCACTATAAATTACTACAAAATCAAATAAAATGAACAAAATAGAACATAAAATCTAATACAATGCATCTATATTAAAATAATTAATCAAACTATAAATTTACATATTATATATAATCAGGTTCGCGTAACAAGTATCCAATATTCTCTATCCAAATCTTATCCAAATCTATGACGGGTTACCCGTTAATGATAAATGGGTAATTATATGAGTTAAATATTAGACAAGTAATGCTAATGCTTGGAATGATACTAATATTAACATTATAATTTTAAATGGGTTTGAAGGGTATACATAATCGAGATTGGAAATGAGTAGTGGACTTTTTATGGTTACCTACCTATTGCCACTCCTAGATATAACTATTTTGGGTGGGTGAGACTTGGGGTGTAAATAAGTCAAGCTATTTATGAGCTACTCGAGCTCGACTTATAAAATATTTGAATTCGACTCGAAGTTAATTGAGTCGAGCTTGAGCTCGAGTAACTCGAGTAGTTTATCTAGTCAAGCTAATTCGAGCGAGTCAAGTATACTATCTATTAAATTTTTTAGTTCATTCGAACTTTATCGAGTCGAACTTGAGTAGTTCGAATATTTTTTGAATCGAGTTTCAAATAACAAAAAAAAGTTCGATCAAGTTCGAGCCGAGTTCGAGCTTTAAGTTTTTTAATCAAATCGAGCTCGAACGTAGCACAGTATCAACTTGATTCAACTCAATTACACCCCTACGTGAGACCCTTTCTTCACGTATGCTCTATTATAATAGGTTAGATCACGAAGATTTTATATCATATACCAATTTCTAACTTTTTCTTTAAAAAATATCTACACTTTCTTTTTATTTTTATCGAATCTACTTTTCAATTTTACCTTTTCTTCATTTTTAATTTTCACAAGTGTTCTTCTCTTGCAAATTGAGTAGTACACCTTTCTTCTCCATCTTCTCTAGTCTCTCATGTAGATTCAAGATTTCTCCGATCACTGGAAACTACATTTTGGCCACCACCTCTGCCTACTTTGACTACTCCACTACCAAAAACAACCTTAATGCCAAGGGCTCGAAAGATGATATGACAAACACAAATGAAAAACCAAAAAATCCAAGGAAGAAACGGAAATAGAGTTCTGGTCATTGATTCCAATCAGAATAAAATGCTTCCACTGGACTTTTCTCAGACGAGGAAGACTCTAGCTCCCTTATTATTCTCAACTAAATCCTTAACTAAATGAATAATTGTGCCACTAGCAAAG
The DNA here is from genome assembly GCA_949630135.1 of Balakata baccata. Lineage (NCBI taxonomy): Eukaryota > Viridiplantae > Streptophyta > Magnoliopsida > Malpighiales > Euphorbiaceae > Balakata > Balakata baccata. Next base: position 5,183 of record CATIWF010018948.1, on the reverse strand, counting down.
CAACCCTACTGATACATCATGAATCGCTTAACAGAAGGAAGGAGACTGAGAAACTTGGTGAGCTGATAGTCACCATTGGGCATGTCTATGCTAAAGGAGGTGCAGAATATAAGGTGAGTGATCTTAGACTTAGATTGTTCCCATTCTTTTATGGCTTTTGATGTTGCTTCCTTTCCAAGCTTTAATGGCTCAAGAGAGGAAAATATCAAGGAAATGTTTAGATATTATTTATGTCATAGCCATTGTTGTTTGGTTGAAATTTTGGTTTTTGTAGTGGAAGCCTAATTGAGAAGCTAAATTGGTGAAGAAGTTGTTTAGAGATATAAGGGTAAATTTTAGGTAGAACTTTGATAAATATCTAGTAGATCTCTGATAAACTTTAAGTAGATCTTTGGTAAACCTAATGTAATTTCAACTTTCACTAATATTTCCGGTAAACCTTGAGTAGGTCTTTGATAAACTTTGGATAACTTCAACTTTTACTAATTTTCTGCTAAACCTTTGGTAGATATCTAGTAAATATTTTATAAATCTTGGATAGATTTCTGGTAAAAGACATTGGATATACTTTTGGTATACTTTATGTTGACTTTTGAGTGTAGAGTTTTTATAACATTTTTAGGCACTTTTGATATTTTTGGAAAAAGCTTTAAATTTAGTATATTTGTAATATTTTAAGAACTTTTTTGAATTTCTTGAAATTTCCTTAGATATAACTATAGTTATGAGCTTCATTATATATATATATATATATATATATATATATTCATATTTACCCCCAATTTTTCATTTTTTCATTTGTACCGAAACAATTACTTTTTTATCGATTTATCATATCTCATGTTTCATAAATGATTTTATCATTTTTATCAAATTATCATTATTTCTCACGGTATTTTCTTAGTTGTAACTTCTCGTCTGTCCACATTCCTACATTCTTTATCGTGCTTTCATATTTGACATATTTTGATCTCAGTCTTTATCTATTCTTTGTTGCTTCGATGTTAGTTTTCTTTGCATTTGGTCTCATTTTTCATGTCATTTCTCTTTGCATTTATTTTTGAGGTTTCTTTCTTAACATCAATGGCTGAAACACCATTTAAGAGAGTAAGGGCTTCTTCTAAAAAGCTTATTTTGAAGTTGAAAAAAGCTAGGGACACTTCTAGTGAGGAATATATTCCTGAGGATGAGAGTTATGAATGAGTGATTTTGAAGAAAAGGAAGGTGAAAGTACCGAAGAGTGCGAGTGACAAATCTTTGGCTCTTGTTTCGGTCTAATGTTAGTTTTTTTTTTTTCATTTTCTATGATTTTTTTAGTGCTTTTTTCTGTTGTTTCTAATGTTTTTTTGATTGGTTTTTGTTAAAGTATACCTTAAGTATGCCTAAAGTATACCATAGGTATGCTAATATGTAAAACCCTATACACTGAATATTTTGGTGAAGGCATACCCATGGTATACCAAAGATATACCGGTATTTTTGTTTTGTATGTTTAAGCTTTGTATTCAGATATATTATATAGGTATTTCAAAGGTCTTTTTTAGTGTTTTTAGTTGTTTTTTATTAAAGTATAACAAAATTGTGCCAAAGAATACCATAGGGGTGCTAATATGTAAAACCCTAGACATTGAATACATATTGGGTGAAGGAATGCCCAAAGTATGCAAAAATATACCATTTTGTGTTTTATACGTTTATATCCAAGATATCATAAATATATACTCAAGATATGCCCAAAATATACCAGATTTTTTTTTTTTTATTCCCTCAAGTATTTTAGCCCGAAGGTATTCCCAAGAAATACCCGAGATATGCCCAAGGTATATCAGACCTTATAGCCTTTGCTTTTCCAAATATTTTAGACTGAAGATATCCCCAAAATATATCTAATGTATGTCCAAGGTATACTGGACCTTATACCCTTTGTTCTCCTAAGTATTTTAGGCCTAAAGTGTCTCAGGATATACCGAAGGTATGCCCAAAGTATACCGGACATTAACATACATTCTAGTTGTGAACAGAGGTATACCCAAAGTGTATATCTAAGGTATAATCTATATTAACCTGTGTGCATCTAAGTAGTTTTAAATATAGGTATTACCAAGCTTTTGTAATATATTCCCAACATATATTGAAGTATTTTAAATGCAAAGATTTTTAATTATGTTATTTTATTGGTATCGATAGCAATATTTTAATTTGAGATAAAGTGAATATTTTTTTTTTAGGATGTAAAGCTATTGTTGAGTGTTCAGAATCATTACTCTTACAAGATGTTGTGCAATTTTCCAAAAGAATTGTTAGTCAGAAGCTGTTGAAGTACTTCAGCAGTAAGCAGGTTACGATATTTTGTTAGACTTGCTTTGAATATTTCATGGACTTTCTAGAATTGAGGTTGCAAAACTAGTTCGTTCATAATATACTGTTGTAGGAGATTGATCAGCCTGATATGGATGAGATGTGATTTTTTTATAGCTGGTCAACGTATGCGCTTCTCGATTGCCGAGTTTGCTGTCATAATAGGGCTCAAGTTACTAGTAACAACAGCGTGTTGGAGTATAAAGGGAAGCAAAGTATTCTCCTATAAAAGTATTTTAATGGCAGGGATAAGGTGATGAAGGCTGCTTTGGAAGAATTTTTTATATTTAGGAGATGGGAGAATGGTGAAGATGTTGTGAAGATTGCCTTTTTGTATTTCTTGGAGTTGGAGAATGGTGAAGATGTTGTGAAGATTGCCTTTTTGTATTTCTTGGAGTGTTTTTTTGCTGGGATCTCCATTTTCTAAACTGGTGCCAGTCGAGCATTTTTGTATTGTTAAAGGTGAGGATTGCAATAGCTACCCTTGAAGTAAGATTGTATATTTTGAGACTATCTGTTCTTTGAGGGGGAAAAAGTTCTTAGTAAAGAGAAAAAGAGTTACAGAGTGATTAGTTTCCTAATAGCTCTTAAAGTCTAGTTTATGAGTGCGTTAGGGCTATTGATGGGAGTCTTACTACTCATTGTAGGACCTCTATCCTCATAATTCTGAATTGGTCTAATTCTAATGTTGTTACACCTTTAATTTCAAGGATATATGCTACATATTTTTAGAGGAAGGCTTCTTTGGTAAATTTTCTTTCTTATTTTGTTTTTAGTTTTGTTAATGTTTGTTTTTAGTTAAAGTAGAATTTTGTGTTTTAGGGAGTTTTAAGATTTTGTGCTTTAGGGTTTATGATTATTAACTTAAGTAATCCAATGTATAATGTATTCATTCTGGAGTTACATACTCTTTAAATCAAAGTATCCCCAAGATATGTCCAAGGTATTCTAGAGGTATACCAAAATTTTATAACCTATGTGTAGATGTAGTTATTAGTTGAGATATCCCTAACCTATGTGTAGATGTAGTTATTAGCTGAGATATCCCTAAGGTATACCTTAGATATGCCAGAGATATACCCAAAATATACCAGATTTTATAGTCTTTGTACTCCCAAGTATTTTAGCCTGAAGGTATCTCCAAAATATACCCAAGGTATGTTCAAGGTATATTGGAGCTTATAGCCTTTATTCTCTGAAGTATTTTAGGCTGAAGGTATCCCCAAGATATATCCAAGATATGTCCGAGGTATACTGGACCTTAAATTTTAGCCCAAAGGCATCTCTAAGATATACCTAAGGTATGCCCAAGGTATACTAGAGCTTATAGCCTTTTTTTCTCTAAGTATTTTAGGCAGAAGATATCCCCAAGATATCCTTAAGGTATGCCCAAGGTATACCGGACCTTATAGTCTTAGTTCTCCAATTATTTTAGGTCTAAGGTATCACCAAAATATATCCACAGTATGTCCAAGGTATACCAGACCTCATATCCTAAGTAGTCAAATATTACTCCAAAAGTAGATAAAAATTAACTGAAATCATATCCTGCCATTATTATACAGTTATATACTTTTATTGTTATTGTTATATTGCATTTCTCATTGTGGTTGTTTGTGTTTTTTTCTATGTATTAGATGGATTTGAATAACATTTTTCCAACAGATGATGTGAGTTAATCTTTGAATGTTGATGATTTGTTTCCAAGGATCTCAAAAGCTGTTGAAGAAACAGTTCAATCTAAAGGTGATGTTTAATGGATAACTCATATTGCTCTAATTGATTCTTCAAGGCAACTTCATAGAAAAATGTATAAGATGCTGAAGGATGTCTATGATAGACAAGCTATAATTAAGAAGGATCTAGGTAGTTTAATATCCTTTGTTAAGGACAAGTTGAAGGATGATGAGAATGATGATGATAATGACAGTGAAGATGATGATGATGATGGGAATGATGGTGGTGGTGTAGGTTGAAGGTACAGATGGTAAGAATGCTGATGGAGGTGATAATGCAGATGATAATAAGGATACTTGAAAGAAGGTTGATGAAGACGAACATGCACAAATCCTTTTATGGTAGCGCCAATGGTTAGTAGTAGAGACACTCATTTTCTAGTAGTGAGTTTATGATTGATGAACTGGAAAGGATTGAGAAGTCAAGTATTCTATCTTTGGATTTTGAAGAGAAAAATGTAAGTTTTTTTTTTTTAATTATGTTTTAGATTTAGTTATTTTGCTCGTATTTTAGTGAGATTTATAGAGGATATACCCTAGGTATTACCAAGATATACCAAATGTATACCCAAAAAATATCGGACATCAACATAAGTATACCCTGTTTAATACCAGGGTATACCCAAGGCATACTAGACATTAACCTGTGTACCAAATTTCAAGCTCAAAATTTATTGTCACAACTAACAAAACAAACTATCAAAAACCCCAAAACTAATATCACTGACTAACACGCGCTTGGCTAAACAAAATACCATAATTTAAGGCGTGTACAATGGCATAACCTTATATATATATATATATATATATATATATATGGGAATTTGAATTTTATGAATATAAAATAATTGTAAATTATAATTTAGAAAATGAGATATAACCTACATATACCATGCATATACCTTACATATAATGTCGTACCATGCAGTTTATTTAATCCCAGAATAAGCTTTATTATGTATAATCAACGTCAATTTACTTTTTTTAATAACATAATTACTGATCATATACTATTTTATGCTATACATACCTATAAGATAATATTTAAATAAATATTTATTTAAATATTATCTTATAGGTATGTATAGC
>CATIWF010018934.1:0-11190 GCA_949630135.1 Balakata baccata | reverse complement strand
TTTAGGAGGGCCATTATACGAATATATCTTCTATATAAAATATTAAATTAGACATAAGGCATATTCAGTCTTGTATTGTTCAAATTTGCCATTTTGATTCCTACATTTTTTTATCCGTTTTGTTATCCACACAATTGATTTTTAGTTCATATTAATCTATGTAAAATTTGTAAAAATATGCATTCAATCCATTGATTTTGACATATTATTATTAACAAAATTAAACATTTTTTCTTATTATATAAATATTAGAGAGATACATGCACATTTTTATAAACTTTATTGGGAACAATATAAATTAAAAATCAATTGAAAAGACAAACTGGAACAAAGAAAAAGAAAAAAAAATGATAAATTTAGATGATTACTGAGACCGAATATGTCTTTCACGATTAAATTATGTTGAATTTAAAAAGGTAAAGGGAAAAGGAAAAATGAAAAAGAAAAAGTGGCAATAGGACTTGTCGGCAAGGCTGCATAATGCCGGATGACCAAAAATTATAGATGTCCACACCTTTAAAATGCTTAAACTTGTACATTTTTAAAAATGGAAAAATTCTATCTCTATATATTTTACAATTTTATATGTGAATTATAAATTGCTATTTTGTCAATTTGGACTCCCCATACAATTATTAATAATTGAGGGTCATTTTATAATTTTTTAAAAATTATACTCATGTTTTTTTTTATAATAAAAGATTTTTTCTAGTTTGAATTATAATATTAATAAAAATATGTAATTTATAGGCTACTATGAATTGCAAACATATTAAATCATACATTTTAATTCACATTACATTTAATCTTAATTGAAAAAAAATTTATGTTAGCAAACTAACAGTGTTAGTTTAATTTTTAAAAAATAGATGAAAAGAAATTTAATTGTTAATAAAATAATAAGACAAGCTGATATTCAAATCAACGAAATAAAATACATGACTGCAAATATATATATAGGAACGAAATTTTGAATTTTACATTTCAAATATTAATTGAGATTTATTAAATATTTTATTTTATTTTATCTTCTTTATGTTAACATCTCTTTTATCATCTTTGATAGGTATCTTACTTTCAATATTATAAAATACAAATAGAAAATAAAGATGCGCAAAAAATAAAAGAAAAAAAAAATATTATAGAGAAAACATCTTTTAAATTTATTTTATTTTTTGGGTTTTCGCCTATATATAAACAACGCCTAAAGCTACAGTTCACTGAGAATGTGAGCCAGAAAAAATGGAAAAAAAAAGATTGGAAAATAAAAATGGGTGTAATTCATCTGGGAAAGAGAGGTTTCCCTCTTGCATTATTGGCGGTGTTACTGTTTGTTTTCAACACCAACTCTTGTAGAGCAGCTTTTCTGGTCAAAAGCAACTTAACAATCCACCAATATTGCAATGGTTCAGGCGATGAGTGCCTGTTGGCCGACGACTTTGAGTTGGAGTTTTTGATGGATTCCTATGTTAACCGAATGCTTGATGCAGCTCCACCAGGTAAAAAACCAACCAATGTAGCCCTGTACCGCAACCAAGACTTTTCTGGAAGTTGCGGACCTGGACTACCAGTTACATGTCGTTGCAAAGGTAAATGTTGCAAATCAACGTACGAAGCAAATCGTTGCCCACATTAGCTAGAAACACTAGCTCCATCTTCCTCATTGCCCTGGCAGCAACTATGTTCGTTGGTGTTGCTTGGACTAATAATTGTATCTAATGCTTCGTAATGCAGCAGGTTAAGGAAATAAATAATGAATGTTTGGCTTTCTAGTCCTTTCTTTTTCCCTTTTGAGTTGGCCTTTCTTGTTTCAAACCGTTTCTTGTTGATCTGCAAATCATTCAATTGATTCAATGGCAACAATAACGGTGAATGTGTCAAAAAAGCTCAATTCTCTGTGATGTTTTCATTACTGGGATTCTGATTTCGTGTAAGTACATATATATGTATGTTTATTTTATTTGGGTTTGCATAATTATCTTCCTCTACAAATTCCATTAACAAGAACATAAATTTTATATCATTTTGTTTATATATATGTAAATTCAGGAGCAAGCCCAGCCATTTTTTAATTAGTGGAATCAAAATTAAATAATAAAATAAAAATAAAAATATTTTAATAATAAATTTTAATATCATGCGATCATGAACAAAAGAAACTTTCAGCATAGAGAGTATTGAACAAAGTAAATTTATGAAAAAATAACTGTTTCATACATATTTATACTACTGCCCTACCAATGACAATAGCCACATCAGCTAGCTACAACTAACCAACACTAACAAACTAAGCTAACAGAAGCTAACAGATAACTGAGCTAAATAAATTAATTTGCAGCTGAAACACTAAACTCCGTCATGCTCCTTGCTTGCTGCCTGAGCTTGCTGCTTGCATTTTATTCACATGATCATTGATATAACTGTACAGGTCTCCAATTGCAATTGTTTCTTTCGAATTTATATTTTGGTAATATCATATAACAATTTCATAAGAAATATGATAAAAAATATCATTTTCAACATAGGGAATCAATTATCTTATTTGATGATTTTTTTAATTATTATTTAAGGGAATGTCAGAAAAATTGGTCAGTTTTATAAGATTATTGATTGAAAGAATTTTTCAATATAGGTTTGGATTAGGAATAAATTCTGGTCAAAAGCAACTTAACAATCCACCAATATTGCAATGGTTCGGGTTCGGGCGATGAATGCCTGTTGGCCGACGACTTTGAGTTGGAGTTTTTTATGGATTCCCATGTTAGCCGAATGCTTGATTCAAATCCAAGAGGTGGCAAATCAGGCGGATCCAATAATCGCAATCAACACTATGCTGGAAACTGCGGATCCCAAGATGGAAAAGCATATACATGTTGCAAAAACCAGTGTTGCGAGAAAGCGTACAACAATAAATGCCCACCTTAGCTAGAAACACTAACTCCATCTTCCTCATTGCCCTGGCAGCAACTATGTTCGTTGGTGTTGTTTGGACTAATAATTATATCTAATGCTTCGCAGTGCAGCAGGTTAAGGAAATAAATCATGAATGTTTGGCTTTCTAGTCCTTTCTTTTTTCCTTTTGAGTTGGCCTTTCTTGTTTTCAAGCCGTTGCTTGTAGATCTGCAAATCATTCAATTGATTCAATGGCTACAAAAACGGCGAATGTGTGTCAAAAAGGCTCAATTCTCGGTGATGTTTTCATTATGGGGATTCTGATTTCGTCTAAGTACATGTATATGTATGTTTATTTTATTTTTTCTTCTACAAATTCCATTAACTAGAACATAAATTTTATATCATTTTGTTTATACATATGTAGATTGGGATGATTGTTATTGTCAATATCATTGTCATAAACATTATCTGTAAAATTTTTTGTTCAAGTAAAGAGATGAATTGCAGAACTGATTGCAAATTTGATTTTATCATTAAACATGGGAACACTTGGGAATTAGAGGAGCAGAGTATTATGAACAGAGAGTTTCAGCAAGTAAATCAGACACAAATATGGAATGTTTCGTAAAAAATATTGCATTGAATTGACTCCTTCAAACTCGACGATTAAATAAAAATGAATTACTATGATTTTGAGTAAGCCGCTATGGTAAAATCGATAGGCACGCTATTCTTAGGAAGCTGTGCTAAAGGTAACTTATTCCCTTTATAGTCTTATTGGCATGAATTTAAATTATTAAATGGTTGAAGCAAAAAAAATAATAATAATTGAGAGGTTTTTTATTTAAGTTTTTGAAAATTATACTCAGCTTGAATTTATTATAATATAAATAAAAATATGTAATTTATAGGTTACTATAAGTTGAATAGCGTACATAATTCGATGACCATACACTTTAATCCATGTTACAGCTAGTCCAAATAAAAAAATAAAATTTATATTAGCAGACTTAAGATATTAATCTAATTTTTAAAAACAGTCGAAAAGAAATTAAATTGTTAATAAAATAATAATACACAGACTCAAATTAATCACCAAAATAAAAATATAGAAACTGCATAAAAAAAAAATACAAGGATCAAATGTTGAATTTTACACTTCAAAAATAAATTGAATTTTATTAATCATTTTTTTATATATCTTCTTTATATTAACATCTCTTTTATCATCTTCAAAAATATTTAATTGATAGGTATGTATACTTTTAAAATTATAAAACACAAATAAAAAATAAAGATACGGAAAAGATAAAAAAAAATATTACAGAGAATATAGATAATGAATTTTTTTTAATTTTATTTTGTCATATCACATATATTTTTAGTCAATCAATTACGATCAAGAATAATTTTGCTGAGTAAGAATGTTAGAAATGACAAAATACTTCTTTAAAAATTTTAAAATAACTCTATATTGTATAAAATTTTAAAATTTTATAAGCTTATAAAAAAAAACTGTATATTACTATATTGTATATTCAGGATTCTAATGATTGAATGGTTTTTTTTTTCTTTTTTCTTTTTGTTTTACGCCTTTATATATACGACTCCTAAAAGCTTTAGTTCACTGAGAATGTGAGGCAGAAAAAAAAAAAAAGATTGGAAAGTAAAAATGGGTGTAATTCATATGGGAAAGAGAGGTCTCCCTCTTGCATTATTGGTGGTGTTACTGTTTGTTTTCAACACCAAATCTTGTAGAGCAGCTTTTCTGGTTAAAAGCAACTTAACAATCCACCAATATTGCAATGGTTCGGGTGATGAGTGCCTGATGGCCGACGACTTTGAGTTGGAGTTTTTTATGGATTCCCATGTTAGCCGAATGCTTGATGCAGCTCCACCAGGTAACAATCACCCGGGAGAGCAAGCCAAGGATCCCAACCAAGCCCCTTCTGGAAAATGCGGACCTGGAAAACCAGTTACATGTTGCATAGACAAATGTTGCGAGAAAGCGTACAAAGCAAATCAATGCCCACCTTAGCTAGAAACACTAATTCCATCTTCCTCGTTGCCCTGGCAGCAACTATGTTCGCTGGTGTTGTTTGGACTAACAATTATATCTAATGCTTCGCAGCCCAGCAGGTTAAGGAAATAAATCATGAATGTTTGGCTTTCTAGTCCTTTCGTTTTTCCTTTTGAGTTGGCCTTTCTTGTTCTCAAGCCGTTTCTTGTAGATCTGCCAAATCATTTGATTGATTCAATGGCTACAAAAACGGTGAATGTGTCGAATAAGGAGGCTTATAGCTACTGCCTCTATTCTCTGTGTAGTTTTCGCTACTTGGATTCTGATTTTGTTTAAGTACATATATATTGGGTTTGCATTATCTTCTTTTACAAATTCCATTAACAAGAACATAAATTTTATATCATTTTGTTTGCAAATTTGATTTTCTCATTACACATGGAAACACTTGGGAATTAGATTAGCAGAGTATTATGAACAGAGAGTTTCGGCAAGTAAATCAGACATAAATATGGAATGTTTACGATTAAATAAAAATAGATTATTAAGATTTTGAGTAAGCCGTTATGGTGAAATTGGTATACACGCTAATTTTAGGAAGCAGCGCTAGAGCATCTTGGTTCGAGTCCGATTGGCGGCATAAGGTTAATTTCACTTATAGTTACTAAATTTTAGTCACTTATGGTCACCAAATTTTACTCTTATTGAAATAAAATTTACTTATCAAGAAAAAAATTGAAGTAAAATTACGAAAATTTTTTACGTACCAAAAAAATTGGTAAACTTGTTTTCGTTTCACTAAAATCACTTTCAGCTAGTTATTGATAACATGTCAGCTGTCACGTTAAATTTTCGATGACACATCAACTTTTCGGTTATTCATATCTAAAAATTGGCCATAAGTTATTTTAGTGAAATAAAAAAAAATTTATAATTTTATTGTAATAAGAGTAAATTTGAATCTTGGAATCCAAAATTTTGGTAGATCCTCTTCTTCTAACACAATTTGCTTGCTGTACAATTCCGGATTGGACTTGAAGTTCTGTACGTTGTGCAGGCCATTACTTGCATCTGGAAGTAAGAAACACATGGAAAATTGCCTGGAGTCCTGATTATTTTGGTAAGGAATTTTGACAATTTTATACCCCACCGAAGGATGTTTTTCATGCGACTTGCTGGTCATGAAAGGAACTTCAATTATCTGCCCATTGAGAAGATAGAATTCTTTATGTTCAGTTTTCTATGGATCGAATTTTCGATTCCATGTTCCTTTGAAGTAGGGTGCATTTGCAAGGACAAGAACTGTATCGTTGTTTAAACTGAATTGTGGGATGATGTTTCTGATTAGTCCTTTGGTTGCAGTGTCTGCCCATGAATTAACTTCATCTTTCACTTGGTCGGCCTTCAAGGTCAGATGCAAAAATATAATGAGCATGCTGAATCAGGTACTAAATTAAATCTTTTGAAGAATTAAACATTTTACCTTACTTGCAAAGTCAACTTCTTTCACAGTGGCGTGATAAACGCCTTCCAGCACTTGTGTAAATCAAGGCTTCAAACCAAATCTTTGATCTACCCAAACCCCATTAACAAAGGACAGAATTTGATCTCTTCTGACGTTCTGATATTCATTTCTGTCAACTGTACCAAATTGTTGATCTGGGAAGCTGAGTGATTCAAGTCGTTGATACTTTCTGATCTCAGAAATGAAAGTAGCTGCACTAATGTTGACACTTTTGAGCCTACAGCAATCAGGCTCAACAAAAGTGAAATGACCAAGGAGAAAATGCAAAATTTCGGCCCTTCTCCATTTCTTTGTGTGACAAATGGGCAGCCATATTTGGACAGAAACTGAAGTTGAAATTGAAGAGTTCTTGTGCTTTAGACTCCATCGTAACAAACAATCCAAGTATAACACTAACTGCAGTTTCATTTATTTGATCTTCGAGCTTATATTACATAATAGCGGAGGTTACAAGGTGTGTTTCTCTGCATATTTAAGTCATGATTCTTGTATCCTTGTCTATAGCAAGTAAACAACCAAAACACAACAATGCTGATAATTACGAAGCAACTTTTTTTATTGCAAAAAGTGGCCCACCTTTGTTGTGTTGTCTCTGATTTTTTCCAAGGCCTCTCTAAGCAATTTGTGGACTACTAATCAACAATTAAGAAAATAACTGAAGAGCAAATGATCTAACATCTCCCCTACCAGAAAATTGAGCTCGCATCAGTAGAATCAAAACCGTATCATTCTCCTGTTAACTATTGGAAGTATTATATCAATGTATCAAATAGTGGACAGGGGTCGGTAAAGGGTTCCCTCCCAAATTTTATTGGTGCAATGGTACTTCATATCCAGAGTCCCAATTGGAGACTCTGGTTAAGATAGAAAGGATCATACTATCACATAGACTGATGTTATTGAAACATCTTTCACTGGTAATAAATTAATTTATTGATAGATATGATCTAGACATGTGAATTATCATAGTAAAAACCTTACTAAGAGCATCCCAACAAACTCTTTATTTCACTCGTTTCTCAAATCTATTTTCCTCTTTACCTATTACACTCTATAAAATTTACATTATCTCTCATCAGATTTAAGACCCATTAATAGCTCATAAGTAATATTTTATTATTTTTTCTTTTTTTTTTCTCTCTTTTTCATTCTTTTTTATCTCTTACTCTCTCTCTTCATTTTCTTTCTAAATAGTTTTATTAATAAAAAATTAAAATAGAGAGTGAAATAAAAAGTATTGTTTGAATGTACACAAATTTCAAAATAAACTAAAATAGGGAGTGAATTTTTTATAATATAATAGAAAGTGAGATAAAAAATATTATTGGGATGCTCTAATTCAACAAAGAAAAAAAAAAAAAAGAAGAAAAACCTCACTACATTAATAGTCCACAAACATGGTAATAACCCCTGATTCCTGTGTGAGAAAGATTAAGATCAATGCCTTTCCAAATGCAAGACGCTTAGTAACATTTGTGCTACACCATTTTATTAAATTTGCATCCCAACTCACATTATTTTTCATTATATGGAGGTGCTTCATGCTTGAAAAAATAAAACACATCATTGCACAATCCATTTGCAACTTTCAATGTCCTAATGGCCCTGCATAACAAGCATCGCATAGCTGCTCATCAGGTACTGATCTGCTGGACCTTCAGCTTTTGCTGGATCTTGGGCTCGCTTATTAACTTCCTGAAACCGTTTTTCCTTGGTTCCCATCCAGACCCAATTTCTTTTCGTAACAAGGATGGAGTACCGAAATTGATAATTTTAGTATCCAAGAATGCTTTGCAGTTGAAATAAAATAAAAAAGTTTCTAAATAATAATAATAAAAAAGACCATAAATATAATTGAATTGACCATTAACTATTAACTTAATGGTACTGGTATGATGAATAGGACTCTAAATTCTTGATTTGAAATCTCCAGTCAGATTTTTGTACCAAAAAAATTTATAATAAACTATAATTGAATTTACATATGTGCTCATTGACATTTTGTAAATGTGCATCTATTAATATAACTATAATGCATCATGATAGTATTATATATATTTGATATCATTAATTAAAGCCAGAAGGAAAGAGCACTATAGTTTGTAGATAGTAAAAGAGGGATCAATAATTGATTTTTTTTTTTTGGGAATTAATAATTGATCTTTTGATTGATAAAATAGTTGTTGTACGTATTGACGTGTGAGGAATAAAGTGAGAAACAAGAAATAAATTGATTTCTTTGCCTTCCTTTAATGTAGAAATAATTAAAAGTTACAATATTTTTTTAGGTTAGACCATATATATTCTGAGTCAGTCAACTAGGACCACACATTAAAACTAATTCTACTAATGCCGAGTAGCATCTCAAGGACGATAAAATAATTCTACGTGAGTTTTAAGATAACTATATATTTATATTCAAAATTTTTAGTTAAACTGGAAGAAACTCATATTCTCGTTGATTTAAAAGTTACAATATGATTTAGCTTTATATTTGTGGAATATGCTTTGCTCAAATCACAATCAAATTAAAGTTGAGCCAGCAATTTTGTGTAATTTATTATATCCAGTTGTTGTGGATATGTCGTTTTATCTTTAAGTTATCGAAATTATATGCTGTCGTTAATTTCAATTGCATCTTTTTTTTTCTTTCAGGAGGGCCATTATATGAATATATCTTCTATATAAAATATTAAATTAGACATAAGGCATATCTGATACTTTGTAATTGTTCAAATTTGACATTTAACTTCTTACTTCTTTTTGTCTATATTATCATCCACAATTGATTTTTAGTTTATATTGATTTGTATAAAGTTTTTCAAAGCATGCATATTATTATTAACGAAATTAAATATTTTTTATTATCATATCAGTATTAGAGGGTTATATGCACATTTTTATAAATTTTATAGAAAATAATATAGATTAAAAATCAATCGAAAGATAAATCAGAAAAAAAAAAAAGAAAAATGACAAATTTCGACCATTAGCGGATTTTTTACAAATTTTATAGAAAATAATATAGATTAAAAATCATTTAAAAGATAAATCAGAAAAAAAAAAGAAAGAAAAATGACAAATTTCGACCATTAGCGGGATATGTTTAACACCATTAAATTATGTTGAATTTAAAAAGGAAAAGGAAAAAAGAAAAAGTAGCAATAGGTCTTGTCGGAAAGGCTGCACAGTGCCTGATGACAAAAAATTATAGGAGTCCACCTTTAAAATGCTTAAACTTGTACATTTTTTAAAAATGGCAAAATCTACCTCGATATATTTTACGATTTTATATCTGAATTATATATTTATATTTTGTCAATCTGACTCCCCATATATACAATCATTAATAATTGAGGGTCTTTTATAATTTTTTAAAAATTATACTCATGTTTTTTTTTTACTAATAAAAAATATAGGAATGAAATTTGAATTTTACACTTCAAATATTAGTCGAGATTTATTAAATATTTTAATTTTTTTTTTATCTTATTTATATTAACATCTCTTTTATCATCTTTGGTAGGTATCTTACTTTCAATATTATAAAATACAAATAGAAAATAAAGATGCGCAAAAAATAAAAGAAAAAAAATATTATAGAGAAAACATATTTTAAATTTAT
This sequence comes from Balakata baccata, assembly GCA_949630135.1. NCBI lineage: Eukaryota > Viridiplantae > Streptophyta > Magnoliopsida > Malpighiales > Euphorbiaceae > Balakata > Balakata baccata. Next base: position 1,125 of record CATIWF010018934.1, on the reverse strand, counting down.
TTTATTTTTTGGTTTTCGCCTATATATGTACATCGCCTAAAGCTAAAGTTCACTGAGAATGTGAGGCAGAAAAAAAGGAAAAAAAAAAAGATTAGAAAATAAAAATGGGTGTAATTCATCTGGGAAAGAGAGGTTTCCCTCTTGCATTGTTGGTGGTGTTACTGTTTGTTTTCAACACCAACTCTTGTAGAGCAGCTTTTCTGGTCAAAAGCAACTTAACAATCCACCAATATTGCAATGGTTCGGGCGATGAATGCCTGTTGGCCGACGACTTTGAGTTGGAGTTTTTTATGGATTCCTATGCCAGCCGAATGCTTCAGTCGCCTCCACATGGTAAAAAAAAAACCATTGCAGCCCTGAACTCCAACCAAGTCCCTTCTGGAACATGCGGACCTGGAAAACCATATACATGTTGCAAAAAACAGTGTTGCAAGAAATCGTACAACAATAAATGCCCACCTTAGCTAGAAACACTAACTCCATCTTCCTCATTGCCCTGGCAGCAACTATGTTCGTTGGTGTTGTTTGGACTAATAATTATATTTAATGCTTCGTAGTGCAGCCGGTTAAGGAATAAGTCGTGAATGTTTGGCTTTCTAGACTTATAGTCCTTTCTTTTTCCCTTTTGAGTTGGCCTTTCTTGTTTTCAAACCGTTTCTTGTAGATTTGAAAATCATTCAATAGATTCAATGGCAACAAAAACGGTGAATGTGTCAATAAATCTCAGTTCTCTGTCATGTTTTCATTACTGGGATTCTGATTTCGTGTAAGTACATATATAAGTATGTTTATTTTATTTGGGTTTGCATAATTATCTTCTTCTACAAATTCCATTAACAAGAACATAAATTTTATATCATTTTGTTTATATATATGTAAATTCAGGGGCAAGTCCAGACATTTTTTAATTACTGGGATCAAAATTAGATAATAAAAATATAAATATTTTAATAATAAATTTTAAGATCATGCCGTAATGAACAAAAGAAATTTTCCGTAACAAAGTAAATTCATTCATATATGAAAAAATAACTGTTTCATACATATTTATATTACTGCCCTACCATTGACAATAAGCCACATCAGCTAACTACAACTAACCAACACTAACAAACTAAGATAACA
>CATIWF010018921.1:0-29394 GCA_949630135.1 Balakata baccata | reverse complement strand
AGGAATCTCATTATCATGATCCCATCATGATTTCCTTCATGCTATGTTTCATATCATGGACTTTCATTAATCAGTTTAAGATCTATATCAATTCATATGCAAATGAATACTAATATAATGAAAGAATGCCTTTATTAATGTGTACACTAAGTGCCTAAGGCGATTGCCTTTTGGGCACATCTCTAACACTAGATTCTATAGTAAAAAAATGTGAAACCCTTCTTTTACAAACATATCTTACTAGAGCAAATGTTATAACACCTAGGAGTATCTACTGGGGAGAAATATTTCTTCCAGAAGAATGGATCTTAGAAGGAATTACTCAACCTAAGCCCATTGAGTTCTTAAGGCCCAATATCCAATTAAAATAAATAACTTAATACCATGATGGGAGAGTTAGACTTTCTTTTAATAGAATATCTACCAGTATTAGATACTCTGACGAGTCTTCCACCTTAGAAATTGTAGATATAGGGAGAATTTCACAATTTACTTCGGTTATTAATATACCATATATGCCTAGACATTTCACATCTGATATACCCACCAATACCATCTTAAGAAATGTAGACTATACCTCAGAAATATCTAGATCTATTTATATCAATCCAAGGACAGAAAGTTTTTCAATTCAAGTCCAAATACCTTCTCTAATCAGTATAAACAAGCTGAACCAGAACAAAAACCAATAAGTCCGACTTTTTCGGTCATAACTGAAAATCTAGTTCATGAATTAAATGTTATTGAAAAAGTTTTTTAGGTTAACAAAAAATTTCTGCATGATGATTTTTATGCTAAGCATAATCATGAAAAAAGAATGGAGTTTTTTAAAAAAATTTCCAATACCAAGAGATTCAAGAATAATTCTATGAATTTGTTTGTGAAAATAAAATTTATATTTTATTTTTTGATTGGTTTGAATGTTATGTTTCTCAAAAATCCATAGACTATTTTTTAAAATCTGCTAATCCAATTACCATTAGGAACAAAATCCTGAATGGGAAACCATTATGGATTCTAGAAAAATTCAGTCTACACATCAATCTTTTTAAGGTATAAAAATCTCTTTTAGTGATCAGATTATAAATATCATTTCTCTAAAAAACTCATATAGTGATGACAAAACCAACATAAAAAATATCATTATTCAAAATAACTTTTTAAATACCCATCTCAATATCTTAGGAAAACAACTTTAGTTTTTTTAGATTCCTAAACCTCCAATATCCAAAAGTAAAAAAAAAAGGATCAATTAAGCAAAATTAGTCCAAATAATAGTAGTTCTAACTAGCCTATAGATTCCAACCAGATTGCTCTAGAAACCCCAACTTCTAAAATAAATGTTATCATTCAAGATTCCAATAATAGTAGTATCTTAGGACAATTTTAAGAACCTACCCCTGAAATCAACATAATGACTTGGAGACAATCTTTACAAGTTCAACAACTTTTACAAATAATTCCTGCACCAGATATAGACATAGTTAAACTAATAGCCCAATCTCATTTCAATGTCTCTTCTGTCTACGATTGGAACATAGATGGAATTACTGATTATGGTATTCGTAGTTTTTTACAATAAATAACTATGACTACCAATGCTTATAAAATCCAAATAGGAATTGAAGAAAAAATCGTTGCTAAACTCTTTATAGTTGGGTTCTCGGGCTAGCTTAAAGGATGGTGGGATTATTATCTCACCTCACAACAACAAGCAGATATTCTAAATGCCGTTAAAATAGATGAAACATGAATGCCCATCCTAGATGAATAAGAAAATCCTCAATAGGATGCGATTGTAACCTTAATCCTTATTATTTCTTTACACTTCGTAGGTGATCCCTCTTATTTAAAAGATAAAGATGTCGAACTTTTTTCAAACCTTAGGTGCAAAAAACTTAGCGATTTTCCAATGGTATAAAAATACATTCCTAACTAGAGTCATGCTTAGGGAAGACTCTAACCAGCCTTTATGGAAAGAAAAATTTATTGCAGGTTTACCTACCTTTTTAGCAAAAAAAGTTAAGAATAAGATTAGGGAATTCTCAGAACAATAGATCATATCATATATTGATTTCACTTATGGTAAATTGATTAGTCTCAACTAACAAGAAGGTCTCAAAATATGTCAAAACTTAAAATTCTAAAAACACTTGAAATGGAAATTAAAACGAACTAAACAAGAGTGAGGTTCTTTTTATCAACAGTTTGATATCAATACCAGCAAACTATCATCTTGCATAGAAAACTGCAAAAATAGATAATATAATAGTACAAATACAAAAGGTTCCAAAATCTACAAAGGAATGAAATCTTCCAAATTCTGTGATGAGTTTTACAAAAAATTTCATTACAAAAGATCCAGAAAACAAAATCTTAAGAAACTAAAGTCCAGTAGCAAGTATAAAGATATAACTTGTTACAAATGTGGCACAAAAAGTCATATTTCTAAATTTTACAAGATAAATAGGAAATTACATGGACTTTTAACTAGATGAAAAAACTATGTCTAAAATCTCCAATTTACTTATAGACTCTTTTGATTCCGAACTAGGAAGTTTCTCTCTTAATTCCCAAGATAGAAAATTCTTACAGGTTGATGAGTTAGTTATTAGTTCATCCAATTTTTCAGATAGTGAACCAGCAAAACAAATAAATGTTCTTGCTAAATAGCAAAAATTTCTTTTAGATGTTGTCAAATATATAAATGATACCCAAATAAACTCCTAAGTTCTCTTAGTCAAAGTAAGGTAGAAAAAACGGAAAAAAAATCTTCTATTCTTCTTAACATATCAAAAAAATACCTATAATCTTACCTGTATCCTTAATAAATGTAAGAAAATAAAAAATAAACTTGTCTCTATCCATGATATTCAAAAGGAAATTAAGAAAGTAAAATTAGAATTAAAAAAGCTAAAAGAAAAACAAAAGAGTGATTTCCAAACTTTACAATTACTTCTTTCTAAATCTGTACAAAATAATTTTGATTCGGATAATACTTCTATTAAAGAAGATCATGATGTTCAGAATATTGAGTTTCTTGAAAAAATTCCATAAGATTTTCCTTTTGTTTTAAGAGGAATTACTTTTCGAAAATATTTTATTAAAATTACGCAAATAATTCTAAATTAAAAATAGATTTTAAAACTGAAGCTTCAATTATATATATATTCAGATCTTGTAACTGAATTATCAATTACTTTTACCAAACATAACCTTAAAAGAGATAATGAGAGACACCATGAAGTAAAGCTTTGTTTTGACAAAAATTCATTTTTGAGTTGAAAGAATGGCAGCCGAGATTTGCATTGAAGAGAAAATAACTGATGAAAAAAAAAAAATCAAGATATAGTTTTGTATTCAAACTAAACTTAAAAAATAATTTGTATTTAAAGCGAATCTATTTTATTAAAATTTAATTTTAATTATTTATAAAGTTATAGTTATAATTTGAAAAAAAAAATTATTTTGCACTGAAGAGAGTCCGTAAATAAAAATTCTTCTTGATTTAGCATCATATATAAAATACAAAACAAAGTTAAGGAGTAAGAAAAAATAATAATTTTTTCTATTGATTATTATATATAATAAATTTTGATTTTTCAATTTTAACCATTAATCACACACATATATATATATTATTTAAAATATATAAATATAGCAATATTAAAAAAATAATTATATAAAATTGGTATATGTTGGATTTAAAAATTAAACGTTTAGATCAACTCGTCAATCTTTTTATTTAATTTAAAACTAATTTTTTGAATATTTTTATTCGTCCTAATAATACGAATTGATGATACACTATAAATGAATCACTAATAAGCATTTCAAATTATTAATTTATCATTATACAACCTGGATTTTTGTTTCAACAAAAGTTTGTAATATTGTAGCATACAAATAAATTTTAGTTTCCGACAGAAATATTCCAAAGTTTGGTATGTGTTGCGACAGGTGGCAAGGAACAAGTTGTTTCCAAGCAATTTCTTTTTCTATCCCTTAATAAAAGCATGTCCTTTCAACAAAATTTTAGTTATATCTCCTTTTCTGTTTCCCTTCGACGAAGAAAAGTATATCTCTAACAATTTTTTTATATTTTTAACAAAATAAAAAATAATTTAAAATATATAAAATATAAAATTTATAAATCAAATAAATTTTTTATATTTTATAATTTTTATTATAAAAAATATATATATTTTAATAAAATATACTAATAAAAAGATAACAAAATTAAAATATATTAATTGCTATTGAAATAATAAATGAAATTTAACTTTATAGATAAAGAAAATCAAATTTAATTTTTTTATAATTAAAATAAAGAGCATAATTCAAATAAAAATTCTATTAACTCATGCACTCTTTATTTTATTAAACATAATGTTTTTGATATTTGGTTAATATACTAGTTAGTCAATTCAATTTTTAAAAATACATTATCAAATCTCTTCTATTTGGTTTAATACATTAAAAAAATTATTTAAAAAAACTAAATATACCCTTATTTATATTTTAATAAATTTGACATTTAATTAACTTAAAAAATATATTTATAAAAAATAAATAAATTTGATATTTTGCTATCAAACTGACAATAATAAAATTTTTTTAATATTTTTGGATATTTTTTAAAAAAATAAAAAAAATTAATATTTAATTTATTTTTAAGAGAAAAAAATAAATAATATATTAAATAAAATTGATAAATTTTATAATATATTTTGAAAAATAAAAAACTAACTAATATACAGTGTTTCTTTTATTATTATTATTTTTTTGTCTTTAGTTTTTCTTTTCTTTCTGGGTAAGATTTAGCCTTTCTTTTATTTTATACAACTTTGTCTTTCTTTTCAAGTATCAAACCAATTATCAAACAGACCCTCTGACAAGTTATAGCCGCGTTCAGCATTTCATAATTCCGCTGACAGCACTTTGTCGTTCTCTCACTCCTCCCTTTCACTTTCAACCTCTGTCTCCTTTCTTTCTTCCTTATACACCCAACTGTACGGTCTTGCAGTTTTCTTAAACCGTCGTACTAAAAATCAATCGCAACAATATATTCCTTGCAGGAAGCTCCCGACCACTCTCACACACTTTGTTTCTTCAATGCAACACCATTCAAATAATGTTTTCCCCAGCTACCGCCATGGACGGCGCCATCGACCGGCGCAGCCGATGGTGCTGCAACCAGGTCAGGTCGCATTCCGAGTTGTCTGCCATGATTCCATCATCGGTGGACTTATTGGCCCCTCCGGCTCCATCATTTCTCAAATTCGACGCGATACTGGTTGCACTGTCCACTGTGAAGACTTGGTGCAAGGTTCCGAACATCGGGTGATCTTGATAGTCGGGTCGGCGTCCCAAGGGAGGAGAATCGTGTTAAGGTCGATAGAGGGTGATGGGGAGGAGGAAAAAGAGCTTGTCTCGGTGGCGCAGGAGGCGGTGATTAGGGTTTGTGAGAGGATGTGGGAGGTGGATGCTCAAACCGGAATTGTTAATAACAGTGACAATGGCGTGAGTGAGGGGTATTGTGGACTTTTGGCTGATACGACGCAGATTGGTGCCGTAGTCGGGAGGGGAGGGAAGAATGTCGTGAGAATGAGGAGAGAGAGCGGGGCCCAGATCAGGATACTGCCGGCCCCACTATGCGCCGCGAAGGGCGATGAATTGATTCAGGTTTCTTTTCTTCATCGTGTTCTTGTTGGCTTGTTTGTTTCCTGATGTTATATTATATTATTTTATTGTTATATAAGACGGTGATAAGGTAGTTCTTGTTTGGTTCGATGTCAATGAAAATGCAAGGAAATGAGAGATGATTTTGACAGTTTTGGCTTTGGTCGGCTTGGTATCATTGTTTTTAATTGTGTCCTACCCTGTTTTTACTTTTCCTTTCGTTGTTGGTAATTTTTCGTTTTGGCCCCCTTTTTGCGTTTAATCATTTCAGCTGTCGTAGCTTTGGCGACTTTGAAGTTGTTCTTGCTCCTAATAATAGGACTTCACGTGAAGTGCAAATGGCTGAGGAATAGACATGTCTCTCAGACTCTCACTTGGCTTTTCACTGCGAAATCAGTCTCCGTGCTTGTAGAAAGTTACTCGTGGAGCTCTCCTGGACCTCACCCTATAATTTAATTCTATCTTTTTCTTAAAGGTTTTCTCTTTACATCGGATGCTAGATAATTAGGAGTAAAACTAAAAACTTGTGTTAGATTGGCAATTGAATGTGGGAACTGGGTACTTTTTCTTTATTTTTTATTTTGGAGATAATAATTGCCATTTGATTTGAGTTCCAACTGCTTTTAGCATTTGCAATTGATTGTTTGGTTGATACTTATGATAGTCTTGATGCTGCATTACTTCGTGAAAATTGAGCTAACACAAACTTAGCTATGAAAATGAAGTGATCACTCTGTTTCGAGGACATACATATGGAATGTAATATATCTAATTGAAGGAAAAAAAATGCCTTCCCTGTGCCCATGTGAATTTTTGTTTTTTGATGTGATGGCAGATTACGGGTGACATTTTAGCTGTGAAGAGAGCATTAGTTGCTGTAACTGAATGTCTACATCATTGTCCTCCGTACAACAGAGATACTATGCTTTTGGCTAGACCTGTTGAGACAGCTTCCCATATGTCTTCTGATCCACATGCAGAATTCTTCCCACATCTTAGTCCATTATTACCACCTTTGACCGGAAATTCTCCATGTTCTCATTCATTATCCTTAGATGCTGATGAAGGCGTCAACCAATACACGGAATCTGTAAAAAAAGAAGTTTCATTCAGGCTTCTTTGCTCCAATGGTGCAGCTGGGAGCATCATTGGCAAGAAAGGGAGCATCGTCAGAATCCTACAGAATGAAACAGGTGCTTCTATCATGTTTGCAGCTCCAATAACTATGTCTGGTGAACGTATAGTCACCATTTCTGCATTTGAGGTTAGTGATGCCACTGTTGTTAAAGTTCTACACTTTTTAGTCCTGATAATTATAGAAGTCCCAGTACCTGTTCTCACACTCACATATAATCATGAGCGGAAACACACAGTTACTTTGCAGCATCTTTGCCACTGTGGGTTTGTCATACTCTAAATGGATTTTTTTGTTCCATTGATATGGGTGTCTTCTTTTGTAGAACCTTGAATCGCGGTACTCTCCAGCACAAAATGCTGTTATTTTTGTCTTTGCTAGATCTGTTGAGCATGACATTGAAAAGGGGCATCCATCAGGTTTGATTACGGGTACTACTGTAGCTGCTAGGCTCCTAGTGGCATCAGATTTTGTTCGTTGCTTGGATGGGAACAGTGGTGGGATAGATTCTAAAATGACAGTAAGTGGTGCAGAGATACAAATTTTAGAAGGAGAACAGATCTTGGATTTTTCTTCAGAAAATGCTGTAGTAATAGAGGTAGGTTTATGACTGTCTTATCTAATACTGCTCACTATATTTCAAATTAATTGTGTTGTAGTTTGGATCCTAAACGTTTCCACTGTCAACCTTGATAAGGTTTGTCACAATTGTTCGTAAAAGGACAATTTGGAAATTGTCACTCAATTCTTGCATGCTGGAACCATCATGTTTAGCAGGCTTCTAGAAGTTCTTTTTCACTGTTACCACCATATATTCAACAATTTGCATTACATCACCTTATCCAATATCTAGTTTTTGAATGATACCAGGGCATGCGACATTTAGAGGTTTTGCTGGTTTGATGAAATCTATTATTCTCTTGCTTTAGGCATTTATTTTCCCATTTTAATGTGCTTCATTGCATCACTTGGAGATTATTGTATTGCATATTCTATGATCATATTTAAATGATCTTCCACTTCCAGGTTATTTGGATACATGATGTAGAAGTTATGTTGAACGCAACAAATATTTTGATTACCTTTTATTGGGTTGCATCCAAATAAATTTTGAACAATCAGGATCTGACATATATATATATATATATATTGGTCATTGATTACACGGCTTAGAATTCATGTATATGGTGCCTTGCAACTGGTGTGCTCTGATTTTTATTTCAAAATGTCCTCATGAAAGGGGTTCCATTGAGTTGTTGCTTTGACAGCACCATAGTTGTCAAAGACGTGCTTGAGGCGCTGGTCTCACTGCCTGGACTGCCCAAAGGCGGGCTATGTCACAAAGGTGCACCTTGGTGCGCCTAGAGCCTCAGATGAGGCGTGCCTCAGTGAGATTTTTAAGGTTTTTCCATGTTAACAGCCCCCTCTCTTGAATTTCCAGATTTTTCTATCTTTCTACTTGATTGTACATCCACCCTAAACCGTCTAATTAAAATTCCAGTCCTTAATTTCATCAAAATTAATGGTAAATGATGAAGAGAAGTATTATAGATTTTTTACCTCAAACATGTGGTGAGCTCCCTTACTCTTTTCTCCCTCTATTCTTTCCTTTCCTCTCTTGGCTTAATTGGGTTCAATTCCCTCCTTGAATAGCCTCCCACAAGCTTGATTATGTCTTTCCCTCACACTTCTCTCCGATGCCATGGCTGCTTGATTATGCATTTTGTCGGTTGAATATGGAGGTGAAGAAGATAAGAATGGTTGGAAAGAGATGTAATGGAAAAAAAAAATGGAATTGATTGAAGTGGATGGCAAGAGATGTAATGGTTAGAAAGAGAAGAAGAAAAGAAATGGAAGATACCCATAATAATGTCAGCCATGATGAAGTGGACAACAAAGTTTACTTTAATCATGAAAGGAAGAAGGAATTAGTGGGTTTCTTCATTTTAGTTTTTGATGAAGACAGAATTGAGATAATTTGATTGTGTATTTCACAATGAAAGAGTACACATATATATACAACTTTGTAGAGAGCAAAATAGGAAGAAAATCAAGCTAATTCCTATTTAGGCTAATAATACATATTTACATCCTATAATATAGCCTATAATCTTGTAATACTCCTCCTCAAGTTGGAGCATAGATGTCAATCATGTTCAACTTGTTACAAATATAAGAAACACAAGCTCCATTAAGAGCTTTTGTAAAGACATCTCTTAACTGCTTTCTAGTCTTCACATATGTCTTAAAGATTAGACCTCGTTGAATCTTTTCATGAACGAAAAGACTATCAATTTCGATATGCTTTGTTCGTTCATGAAATACTGGATTGGATGCAATGTGAAGAGCAGCCTGATGATCACACCATAGCTTAGCTGGTACCAAAGACTTGAGACCTACTTCAGTAAGGAGCTGGTATATCCATATAATTTCACATATAGATTGTGTCATAGTCTGATATTCTGATTCTGCACTCGAACGTGAGACAACAGATTGCTTCTTGCTTTTCTATGAAACCAAATTTCTACCTATGAATACACAATAGCCTGAAGTCGATCTCCTATCATCTTTAGATCTAGCCCAATTAGTATCAGAAAACACTCAATTCTAGTATGACCATGATGGCCATACAAAATGCCTCTTCCAGGTGCTCCTTTAAATAACACAATATTTGTTCCGTTGCCTCCCAATGATGAATAGTTGGGGAAGACATGTGTTGACTTACAACACTAACTGAATATGCAATATCTAGATGGGTTATAGTAAGATAGTTGAGCTTTCCAACCAATCTTCTATACCTCTTAGGATCCTCAAACAATTCCCCTTCTTTTGTTAGTTGCAAATTAGGAACTATTGGAATGTTGCACGGTTTAGCCCTCAATTTTCCTGTTTTAGACAATAAATCAAACACATATTTTCTTTGAGACAAGAAGATTTCCTTTCTGCTTCTGTTCACTTCAACACCCCAGAAGTATTTTAACATCCCCAAATCTTTAGTATGAAACTGACAATGAAGAAATGATTTAAGAGATAAGATATCTGTAGTGTCACTACCAATAATGACAATGTCATCCACATACACTACTAATAGAATAATGTCATCCGCAGACTTTTTGTAAAATACTGAATGGTTAGACTGACTTTTTCTCCTTCCAAACTTCTCAACAGCTTGGCTAAATTTTCCAAACCAAGCATGAGGACTTTGTTTGAGCTCATACAATGATTTACGAAGATGACATACCTTCTCAGACTCCCTCTGAGCAACAAAGCTAGATGGTTGCTCTAAATAAACCTCTTCCTCAAGATCACCATGAAGAAAATCATTTTTGATGTTCAGTTGATGCAATGACCAATTATAAGTGGCAGCCATAGAAATAAATAATATGATAGATGTAAGCTTAGCAATGAGAGAAAAAGTGTCAGAATAATCTACACAATATGTTTGGGCATAACCTTTAGCAACCAAGCGAGCTTTCAGACGTGCAACTGATCTATCATGATTAAATTTTATTGCAAACACCTATTTACAGCCGATTGCTTTTTTTCCTGCAGGTAAATTTATTAAAGACTAAGTACCATTATCTTCTAAGACATTCATTTCCTCAATCATAGCCTGACGCCAACCAGGATGAGATAGTGCTTCATGAACAGATTGAATCCAGAGAAGCAATAAAAGTGCAAGATGATGATGATAAATGATTATAAGAAATAAAAAATGAAACAGGATAAATACACTGACGTTTACCTTTTCGAAGAGCAAGGGGAAGATCATCTTGATTAACAGATTGAGGGATTGGATCTGACGACGAAGGAGTAGGTGCATTTGGCATAGGACATGGTTCTGAGGGCGTCGTTCGTCGAGAATAGACTTGCACTACAGGAAGCTTAGGACGAGCAGAGGTAGACTCAATAGGATTAGAAACTGAAGATGTAATGGTATAAATTAACAAATCATCATTCTCTCCTTGACTTGTCTAAGATGAAGATAAAGAAAACGAAGTGTCCTTAAAGAAGGTGACATCAGCTGAAACAAGATATTTGTTCAGAGTAGGACAATAACACCTATACCCCTTTTGGACACGAGACTACCTAAGAAAAATACTCTTCAGAGATTTTGGATCTAATTTTGTGACATGAGGACGAACATCCCGAACAAAGCAAGTACATCCAAAGATCCTAGGTTCAATAAAAAATAATAATTTATCTGGAAAAGAACATGATAAGATGTCTCACCATTAAGAACAGACGATGACATTCGATTAATAAAAAAACAAGTTGTAGAGACAACGTCTGCCCACAAACATTTAGGAACCTTTATTTGGAACAATAATGCTCTTGTAGTTTCTAGAAGATGTCTATTTTTCCGCTTAGAAACCCCATTTTGAGATGGTGTATCAATATAGGAAGTCTGATGAAGAATACCATGTTGAATCATGTAATTTTGAATAGTGGCAGACAAATATTCCTTAGCATTATCACTTCTCAAAGTTTGAACAGAGACATGAAACTGGGTCTTAATTTCAGCACAAAAAGTAGAAAACATCTCTGAACGATTTTTCATTAAATATAATCATGTTATTCGAGAATAATCATTAACAAACGTAATAAAATATTGAAACCTTGGTTTGGATATAATAGGACAAGGACCCCAAACATTTGAATGAACTAATTCAAAAGGAGCACTAGCTCGTTTATTGACTAGTGGACTTGAATTAAGACGATGTTTTCTAAATTGACATGACTCACAATCTAATGAGGACAAACTTTGAAATTGAAGACAAAATTTCTTTAACACAAAGAGAGGGATGACCGAACCTACAATGTGCTTCACATGGGTTGACTATTCCACAAGCTATGGATCTTGGCACTTTTGTATCAAGAATGTAGAGACCCCCAGACTCGTCATTTACCAATAACCTGTTTCGTTGCAAGATTCTGAAATACACAATAATTAGGTAAGAATGAGACAGAATAGTTTAAGGAACAAGTTTACTAACAAAAATTAAATTGAAAGATAGCTGATGTAAACTAAGAATAGATAACAAAGGAAGTGTTGGAGTAGAAATAATTGTGCTAGACCTAAGAACAGACGATGTAGATCCATATGCTAAAGTAACATTAGAGGTAGATGTATTTTTCTAAAAGGTAGAAAACAAACTAGAATTACCTGTCATGTGGTCTGTGGCACCGGAATCAATGACCCATTTGGAAGAGGAAGACACAAGACATGTATTATGTTTACCTGATTCAATGATAGTAGTGACAGAAGTAGGCTAACTAGGCTGAGATTTCAGAAAATCTTGATACTTAACATATTTATCTGTATATATTATGACAAACTTTGCCTCCATATTTGTTAAAATAATCAAACAAATTACTCAAAATTATATCGATCACCAAAAGAGGAAAACAAAACTTGTAATACAAATGGCTTCATACCACACCGATGTAGACCCAACTAAATCGGATAATATTTAACCCCAAACAGCAAATTTAACATTCAAATAGCGAAATATCTCCCCAAACAGCAGATTTAACATTGCATAAAGAGAAGAGAGGGTACAAACTTTCCTGATGGGCAAGCAAATGTCAGTGAACAAACACCAAGAGCGAGATGACCTCTGGAGAGGAAACTAGTTTGAGGATTTTGATCACCGGATTCTAGGCCAACACCGATCGGTAGGTGGTGCTCCTTCTATGGCCGACGATGACATAGTAAAGTCACTCTAAAATAGTGACGCAAAACTCTTGCTCTCTAGGGCAATAAAAATAAAACTCAAATTTTTTCTGAAAATGCACTAAGGCTCTAATTCCATGATGGAGACAGAATTGGGAGAATTTGATTGTGTATTTCATTATGAAAGAGTACACACATATATACAATTTTGTAGAAGTCTGAATAGAAAGAAAATCAAGCTAATTCCTATTTAGGTTAATAATACATTTTTACATCCTATAATATAGCCTATAATTTTATAACAGTTTTTTGTCTTAAACTTGCCACATGTAAACATTTTCTGTAATTTTAAAATAGATTAAATTTATATTTTGTTCAAGTGTTGCACATGCACAATTGCACATTGATTTATATTAATTAATAATCCTAATTTAGTTTTTTATTTAATTTTTGTTAATTTAATCAAACCAAATATCCTATTAGGTCCTCAAATTTTTATTTAACCACATCATTAATTTTATGCACATTGATTTATATTAATTAATTAATATCCTATTAGGTTCTTTATTGTGTTTTAAGTCTCTTGATATTATATCTTGCTCTTTTGAATTGCTTTTCTGATATTGAGTTAAGTTCGTTATTTTATTTTATGTATGTGTTGTGTTATGAGTTCTATATTTATTTTATTTTTTGCGCCTTACTTTTATCAGGTACGCGTCTTGCCTTGTGCCTTAGGTAATAAGAGCCCTTAGTGCCTTTCGCCTTTAACAACTATGAACAACAACTTTTAATGTGCACCAGTGTTGTAAAAACCGGTTCGGCCCAACCGGTTTAACTGGAAAAACAGGGAACCGAGTCTTAGGCCCAATGGTTTTTACCCCTAGACCCAAGGGGAAATAGTCTGGCCTCAAAACCGGCGATCCGACCGGTTCAATTGGAAAACAGGGAATCGAACTGGGTTGAACGGTTTTTCCGAGTCATTTTAATTTTGTGTCAAAAAAATTTAATTATTAAATCTGATCCGATTTAGCCAATTCAATCAGTTCAACCAGAAAATTGACTACAAAACTAGATGTGTTAACTATAAACTAGTCAAGTTGGTCAAAGTAAACATATTTTTGAAGACTTAACCCACCCTTATTTATAAGATGCTATGTCATTTTTCTTCTTACTTTTTTTTTATGTGGGATTGTTGACTCTTTTTTATATTTCTTTTCTTACTTTTTTTTTTATATTATTTTTCCTTTACAATTTGATATTTTTTGCATATTGTATTTTCAAGTTATAGGTTACCTTTATATTTAATAATTAATTAAATATTTAGTCATACAAATATATGGAATTTGATTTTTTTTTTAAATGAAAATATGAGATAGGTTATATTAGTCTTGTATACTATGTATGACCTCTAACAACTTATTTTCTATTTTTATTATGTATAAGACTAATAGAGAAATGATAATTGTGGGAATATTCTAGAAATAAAAAGGAGAATACAAGTGGAAAGGTGGTGCAAGGGCTGGATGGTAATTGAAATGCTGGAATTAGTTATAAATACTCAGTGGGGAGTAAGGGTTTAGGCAGGCTTTAGTAAATTGGGAATTTTGGGTCTTCAAGTTTGCTTGAAGAAGGGGAGTTGCTTCCTGAGCTGCGCTTGCACAGATTTTCTCTTTTCCTTTTGTTTTTCTGTTTGGATATTTTGTTTTGAGTTCCATTGTAAGACTGTTTTAAGCTAGTTAATAGAAGCTGAATTCTTTCATCTTCTTCATTGCTGTGTATCTATGTTTGCTTGAGTTGAATATATCTTTGTTTGTTGCATTTTCTTTTCATTGAGACATATTATGTCTTATTATATATGAGACATCTTATATTTTATAAAAATCTTACATAGACCGGTTTAACCTTAAACTCGTGACCCGCTGGTTTTTCCGGTTCCTTGATTGGGCCAGTTTTTACAATCTTGATGTGCACAACATAACATACAGATGGGAAGAATGTAAACCTAAGAGAAACTAGAGAAACCCTACAATGAAGGTAAATTTAGGTTTTAGATTTCTTCCTAGAGTAACTAGTCCTAAAATTATTCATTACTAGCCTTGGCATAGTTACTTTGTAAATGTTACAATTTCTGTAAATTTTATCTTTATATTGGATTTCTTCTTAGTTTTATTCAGAACTGTTCTCGTATAGATCCTGGAATGTTGTCATATAGACCCCAGAAAGCTCTGTTTGTAATAGTTGGTAACTTGTTAACTGGTAGAGCCACTAGATTATGGGGAAGACTCGCATTTTATTTTTGTTTAAATTAGCGACACATTTTTGTGATCACCTGCCAGTCAAACTATGCTAAAAGTATCATACTTTTTGCAGATAACTGGTGAGTATAAAAATGTACAGAATGCTCTGTTTCTTGTTACTGGGAAACTGAGGGATAATCTTTTGCCTACTGAGGTGCTCAATGAGGTGAGAGCAAGAAACTCCCATGGAGTAATGGAGAATGCGTCTTCTAGAATCCAACAAACAGTCCTTTCTCTGGATTCTGATCGAGAAACTAATTTAACAAGAGGAATGGGTCAGCTTGGACTCTCCAGCTGCTTAGGTGATGCTTCTGTGCCTGGATTGCAGTCACAAGAGGTGGCAGTTTCTCTTCTTTTTTGCTGTGTAATTTTTATATGTGGTCCAGTCTTAGGACCTTTTTTTATGTTGTTGAAGCTTGGAAGAGCAAATACAACAAGAAGTAAAAATAGAGAAGAGAGCTTAGAGACATCTAGTAGTGGTTCCGAACTTGAAAGGTCACTGCAAGTTCTTTTACCCTTGGAGGTGCTTAATGAGGTAAGTGCAAGGAGCCCTGGTGGACAAGTGAGGGAGGCTAATTTTACTGGGTCAAATTCATCACTGGACCTAGCTTCTGATGCCAATCAAGAATGTATTTTAACACAAGGAAACAATAAACCAAAACTCTCCAGCAACATTGGCCATCCTTCACCTGCAATGTATCTGTCACAGGTGACTGGCTTCATACTTCTTTTTACTGCTTTTCCTCTTATCTTTGAGGATATGGGTGGATAGCTTAGAAATGGGTATTGTTGCAGACTGCAAGAAGAGGATCAGCAGCTTTTGGAGGGAATGTAGAACCTGAGAGGTCAGCCCTGCACAAATCAGAATGCTCTTTATTTATTTTTCATTTCTTTTATATCTTTGTTTTGTCCTCTTATTGCTTTTTCACCTGATGAAACTAGTTCTGGTAGCACTCTACATATGTATATGTTGTTAATTTTATTGACAGTAGTTGTATAAGGAAGAACATTGTTTTTGCAATATCTTGGATATGTTCTGAAAATTTTGACAATATTTATGATATCAGAGTGAAGTAACTGAATTGAATTTGAGTTGACTAATTGTTATGCATAATTTCTCCTTTTTCTAATGATGGCAAAGTATATGGACCTGATGTACAAATCCCAATTTGGATTACATGTTAGGTGTTTCTTACAATAAGTATGTCAATCATATTGATGGTCATATCTATACTTCAGGCTGTAATTGTGAATTAACACAAAAGATTATGACTTTTTAAATGATTGGCCCAAGAAAAAAACTAAGACATGAGGAGTAATGCATGTTATGCAGGTAAAATAGCTAAATTGAAATGTAGTAGGAATATAAGAGAATTTTGCACGTGCAATTTAGTTTGTAATAGTACCCATTTCATAATTAAATTGGCATAGAGGTGCTGTAAATGAGTAGATCATTACTTGCGTCTTGCAGAAGTGTAGTATGCTTCTCTGTGATTAACTATTATTCTTAGGATTGGTTATTAAATGAAGTTTAAGCAATTTTCTTCACTGATAGAAAGCTGTACAGTTTTGTAAGACTGAAGTGTTCTCTAAAAGACAATTCAGGGACCAGGTGCAGCTACACTTTCAAATTTTTAGATTGGTAAATTAATTTAAAGTCTCATGGGCTAACCTAGAATTTTATTTCATTATATAATCAAGGACTAAATTGTAGATTCATCAATTTGAGGGATTAAAATAGCTAATTGAACATAAGGATCAATATGTTCTTTAGAATAAACCCTATTTTTTCTTTATCTTTTGCTATTAGTCCTTGTTATTAATGTTGGTAAGATCTGCTTTGTGGAAGTTGAAAATTTAGGTCTCAAAGTTTACTTGTCTTTTGTAATATTTCATTACTTTTCCTTTTGAGTTTGGAATTGTATTCTTGTTTTTGCTATAGTTTTATAATGTCAGTGGAAGGTCATTATTATTCAATTCAATTTATTAATTTTATTATTTTATAAAAATTATAAATTCTATTGCAAATTTTCTAAATAATTGAATTTTTTCCCGTTACCTTAATACCTAATTATATCCACTTAGAGATGACATAAAGAGTGTTTTTTTTGGAAAATATGACATTATGGGATACAAAGTTAACTATTAGCGAAGTGAAGAAAAGAAAAATGTCACTGAAAACTTGTTGTAAGTGTACCAATATATTTCTTTTTTGTGCATGAAAATTAGATGTTAAGAGAGGAATCAATATCTGAAAATTTATACAATCCAGAAAGCATTCAAATGTCGTATGACAAAATTTTACAAGCAAACAGCTTAATATGTTTGCTTATAGTGTTACATCATATTTAGGCAGATGACAAATTGCTATACACATTATCCTTTAGTGATATTTGGCAAAGTTTTATGGGCAAAATCCAAGTCAATTGGCTATATGGTTATTGATACGGCTAGGGCAGGAGATGAAAACTAGTCTGAAGTATGAAGTGTATCATATATATGTTGCACGGTATGTTTTTTAGTGAAGCTTTTGGTTATAATTTTAACACTTGTTTAATATAAGGGCGTTATATTTTGAACACTTTAATCAAAAGCATGCTGTTACCTGCTACATCACAAAAGACAAATGAAGTGTTGCTTACTCCACCTAAAAAATATATAATCTATGATTGTCATCATCAAATATCTTAGCTCCTTTTCATGCAGAATCAAAAGTAAAATTTCCTGTAGATGGATTCTGAATGTAATTAACTTTTGTTCACCTTGTCAATAGTTTGCACAGCCGAAAGAAATCTCTTATTGTGGCAAATACAATCTTGGAGCTTATAATTCCTGAAGATATGCTTGGCTCTGTTTATGGTGAAGATGGCAGCAATCTGGCTCGATTAAGACAGGTAATAATTGTTTTCCAACCAAAATGAGTTTAAAAGGAAAAAGAGGTAACAGCATTAGTAAAGATTGTGTATAAATGTTAGTTTGGCACCACTACCCCCCTAATATCACCTTCCCATCATTCCTTTTGCTTTAGCTAAAATTACAATGCATATAATCCATTTTGCTTCTGCTTAGCCTAAAACCTTTACTTTCAAGAGCATCTCTCTACATTTCTAACCTCTGATTAACTCCCTTTCTATTTTCATCAACTAAGGTAATATCATTTGGAAACAACATACACCAAGGGATATTATCTTGTATACTACTAGAAAGTAAAAACAAATTCATATTTGTAACATTTTCCTCCCCACCAATGCGTCCTTGTCCTTGAGGATGATCAATCTGGAAATTGAACATTTGTTGGCAATTCCACAATCTTCTCAGCAAAAATTGTGGCTTTAACAGGGGATTGTTGATCTTGTTTCTTCATCAATCTTCTTTTAAAATGATGCTATAGACTCCTTTTCTATGCAAAAAGTTAAACTGAATTCATATCATAACTAGTAATCTTCTCACTACCAATATTCTTGAAGGAGAGCGTCTATAAAATTTGAAACATTTGTTCAAACACATTCAATGAATTAATTCTTGCATGGCAGCTATGGAGATTGTTTTTCCTCTTGCTTCTCCAAATTTCTAACTCATTTTCCTTTTAGAATCATAATCACAACCTATTCAAAACCATCATCCTCATCATGAACAAACCTTCTCATGCTACTTGCTTCTTCTGCATCAAGAGCTTTTCAAGCAATAAAGAACCCTAGTTTAGAAATTTCTTGGAATAAAATCAAACCCATCTAAACTAAAACATCAGTTTTCTTAATAGTCTAATAAAATCATACAGCCTTGGTCTTGATTAGCAATGCCAATCATGATAGATTTCAGTTCTAAAATTGATACAAACTCTTCTTAATCTCCTTAAATCTCAACAATTTTTTTGATAGTAATTTCATTCACAGATAGCATTTTTTCATCACCTTGAATTGTTACTTTCAATTCGCAGTTATGACCTTGATCTCTATTCCTAAAATTGAAGCCTCCAAGATGATGCAAAACATACCCACATTCCCTTGGGTCAGCCTTACTGCTGATACCCTTTCTTGAACATGATTTCTATACATTTCCATCAATAGGAGAACTCCTTGATAAAATATTTTATTATCCTTTGAAATTGGTTGAAACTGATTACTGAGATTTTTGAAGCCTCTGACCAATCCTTTAATTGATTCTTGGAGTAGTTGGTTCAAACCCTGAATTTGATCTTCCATTTTGATGGCTCACCCTTGGATTGACTGTTCTAATACTTATTGTTAGGAACCAACCCTAACTTTTGTTGGGAAAGTGACAGAAGATAAAGGAGAGAAAATTAGAGAGAAAGTAGAGAGACAGAGAAGAAGAGAGGAAAAAGAGTGGGAAAAGGCAAAGAAGGATACTGTTACTTGACCAATTACTAAAAACTCGTACCAATTCTAACAGATCATACTAAGAGAATTGTAAATGAGATTATAAACTTCATATTCGTGACTGTATGATGATGGACATTTTACAGATGAATATGCATGTGATTCTACCAGATTTTTTCAATAGATTAAACTTCATCTTCTGTTGATTACGCAAGAAATCAGATGAACCAATGGAAGAAAACTGGACAGATTGGAACTGATCAACTTTAGTTGGGAGATAGAGCAATTAATTATTTTTTGATACTTAGTCGCTTAAAGAGAGAGTGAGAGTACTTTTTTGGATCTTTTAGTAAATTCAGCTATTAATAATATTATATAGTTATATAGTATGACTTGTAAGAAAAATAATAAACTTTAGTTGGGAGATAGAGCAAAGACGGGTGCCAGCTTTCTTCTCCTTACTACCTTCTCCATCCTCGGAGTAACATGTATTCCCTATATTTTGTCATGTGGGTCCCATGACATTATAAATGGGGTATGTGTCATTTAAAGAATGGAAAAGGTATTTAGCATTTCTCTAGAGCAACTAGTTATTTTTTGATACTTCGCCACAGAGAGTGAGATTACTTTTCCGGATATTTAATTTAGCTATTTTATAGCATAATTTAGCCTTAAAAAAAAAAAAAGAGAGAGAAAAAAACTCTATATAGCATGACTATAGTAGCTGTTTGTGTATATGATTTTTATAATTTACAAGTGGTTCTTTTCATCAGATTTCAGGTGCAAAAGTTGAAGTGCGTGATCCTTCTCCCAGCAAAAGTGAGAGGATGGTTGTTATATCGGGAACACCCGATCAAACTAGGGCAGCTCAGAGCGTACTTCAAGCTTTCATCTAAGCTAATTTCCATACGATCATAGTTTGTCAACTGATAGCTATATATACTTGTCACACAATGTACATTTCCATTTGAAACAAACAGTTCGGTGTAGGAGTTCACTGCCAATATGCAAAAACTGACAATCATAGATCGAGAAGAGGCCTTTCTAACAAGTAGATCTATCAATTTGTAAATGTAGAATATAATTATCACAAATTTGTTAAAATTTCATATCAAATATTTGACAAAATATTATATGCATTATAATCTTATCCAACCAATGATTTTCCTTGTGATTACTTATGTTCTGATGTTCCAGAAGAAATCAAGTTATTCAACAATCTGCTCAAGATCTAAGACCATTTGTTGAGTATGTCAATTCATTATACAAGATGGTTAATCTTATTTAGTGTTTATGCACTGGATGATTGAATTTTGAAATTTCAGGAAATTTGGGGTAGATTAGAGAGAGAGTTAAGTCTTATTATGTATCAGAGAAAAAGTATATGCTTTGTCAGGGTTGTTGATGCTTGAAGGAAGGAAGTTTGGACTTGATTGAAGAATGAATCTTTTATTGCAACAGAATGCTGCAGAATTCCATTTGATCTGTGGTTTTGTTTGAATCAAGAATTTTTCTTATTTCTACACATTCTCAACCGTTTGACTTTATTCTTCTTTTTTTTTTATTATCTTATTTTTATTATATTTTTTTTCTCCTTTACCTTTTCCTGTCTTACAAGCTTGATAGAAATTCCCACTAAAGAAGGCTCTATTTGTTTGAACAGCAGTACCAATAGCAGCAGAAAAACCAACTCGAACCCATTCAGGCAAACGCTCTATGAAAGGCTGTAAACCCCTCTGATTGGATCAATACCCGTGATTCTTATCAACAGATTCATAAATCACCGCAGGCAGCATTTACTACAGCTCCATTGTGAACATCACCACTCCATGGCAGAACTGCCACATACGCAATGGAGTTGACATTGATCCCTACATGTTGTTCATTGGCATAGCTTGGATCCCATGATAAGAATCAAACTCGACTGCCATGGTTTAATAAATTTCTAAATTAATTAGTGCTAAACACGGTATATGATGATTTTATATTTCTTTTTTGGTTGTATGAATTTGTGTAACTAATTTTTTTTTTCTCATTCCGAACCTTTATATATATTTGACATAATTCATTTCTAAAATAATAAAAATAAAAATATATTTTCTTATTTAGAAAATTATATAATTAACTAAAATAATAAATTAAAAAATTTTAATATTAACATAAAATAAAAATTTTTAATAAAATTGAGGACCTGATCGGGGTTTAGGATTCTCATCCCTTTGTGGTATGGGAACAGAAACACATAAATTTTTTCCCATTAAGAAACGGGGTACAATAGAAATGGAGATGGTGACCTTTGCTCTCAAATTGGCTGTTGTTACTCCTATCAGGAGGGAGCGAGGTGTCAAGTGATGCAATGAAAAATGAAAAAAGGAATTTTACAGAAATTCCAAAAAATATATACGTATTTATATTTTTACCGGCATTCAAAATTTTTTTCAATTTTACCAAAAATAATTTTCTAAAATTATAATAATACCTAGATCTCAAAATGGTTTAATTTTTATCCAAAAATAACTTTCTAAAATTATAATAATACCTAAATCTTAAAATCACTCTAAAATATGCCCGGACGGTATATCTTAAGTATACATTGGGCATATATTGGTTTAATTTTTACCCAAAAACAACAAGAGAAGAAGAACAAGAACAATTATATCATTAAAGAAGAATAATAATAATAGAATTCAATCAAAATTCAAAACATCACAAATTCTCAAATAAAACAATTTAGTATACTTTCGGAATACCTTGGATATACCTTGAGAATTCTTAAGGAATTTTCTGGAAATACTTTGGATATATCCGAAGAATACCTTCAATATACCTTTGGGAATTCCATAGAAATACTTTGAACATACCACATGAATACTTTGGGTATATTTTGAGAATTTTCAAAGAATTCTCAAAGAATTCCATAGGAGAAATTCCATGGGAATACCTTGATGCAAAATACCCCAATTATTTCCATTTATTTCACATTTCCAAACCAAATCACAAAATCAAATACTGATTTACCACAAATCACAAAATCAAATACTGCTTCGGTGGATGATGAAAAGACTCCTCCCTCACAACGGCGGGAGTGTAGGACAGGAACTGGTGGCATGAAAAGAGATTCGGTTGAGGTATTGGCGGAGAGCTTGGAGGAGTAGCAGTTGAGACAATTGTTATCGACAAAGGAGGAAGACGCATGGTTACTGTTCAACTTCACATGCAATCTATGGGAGAACATGCCAGAATCACTGTAGTTGTGATTGAAGGAAGATGATAAGTTGAAGGGTTCTCTGAACTGGGTAGGAAAGAAAAAGTTTTTGGTAAAATTAAAAAAATAAAAAACCGTTGGTATTTATGAAAAAAATGTTAAATATGAACAACCGTTGAAATTTCCTTAATGAAAAATCCATCAATGTGATTTTATGGGTCGATTGGATTTATGATAAAACAGAAATAGGTAGCAAAATCTGCGAGCTTTCTTGTCTTAGTTAAATTTCAAATATGTATAGGCGGAATACCTATACATCATATTATATATAAAAGTGGGAATAAGGGAATAGAAGAATTGACCGAAAAGCCAATATAATTGTATTAGTTAATTGGATTAATTTTATCAATTAATAATTTGATTTATTTTTATTAATTAGAAGTTTAATTCTATTATAACTATATAACTGTTTCAAATGTCCTTGGCTTTAACCTATTTTCTTTCATACACATATTATATTAAAATCATAAAAAGAACAGGGATGCATTTAAGAGATAAAATTTGGAGAAAATATTAGTTTTCAAAAAATCATAGAATGTGGCATCCTATAAGCAAATTTGGACCAATCTACTAATTTTGGATAAAAAGAGGTAAATAAAATGACCTAATTGAAAATTTCATAAAAAATTATAAGTTCAATTTGCATATATAAAAAAATATTGAGAATCTAATCGAAGTTTAGATAAAAAATCAAGATTTTTTTTTTTTGTAATTGGGTTAATGTTTAATTAATTGATTGAAATTTAGAAATAGAAAAACAAACAAATTTATCAAAAAATCAATATGATTGTATTAATTAATTGTGTTATAATTTTGTCATTTAATAATTTAATTTATTAGTGAATAGTGTTAATAATTTATCAATTAGAAGTCCAATTATAATTAATTGACTATATAATTTGGCATTGTTTTTTATAGGAAGTTTTACAAAAATACCAAAAAGTACATTTTTTATATTTTTATCGGGGTTAAAAGTTTTTTCAATTTTACTGAAAATAATTTTCCAAAATTACTACAGTATCTAAATATCAAAATAACTCCAAAATATGCTAAGAGGTATATGTTCGACATACATTCGGTATATCTTGGTCATATCTAGATTCAATTTTCACTAATAAAAAACAAAAAAACTAGAATGAGAATAATTGATCATTAAAGAAAAGAAAAAGAAGAAGAAGAAGAAGAAGAGAAATAGAATTCAATCAAAATTCAAAACATCACAAATTCTCAAACAAATAATTTGGTATGTATTTTAAAATACGCTAAGTATATTTTGAAAATTCATTGAGAATACTTCGAAATACCTTAAGTAAACTAGGATTTGAGAATAACAAATGACTGTCATACTGGATTAGCAGAAAGAACAAAATAGAACAAACACTATATAAGTGTGTCAAAATAGACGGAATGCCTATACAAGTACTATAGAACATCAACAATTGACTTTTAAAGGATATAAACAATAGCCGATATGTGGTGTTATAATATGATATAAGAATTAAATATAATTAACAATCATCTCCATATAAATTTAATATTAATATTATTTTAATTTGATTTTTATTTTATATAATATTTATATTATTTTAAATATTTTTCTATTAAAATATTAAAATATTTTATTTTATTAATTTTATTATATATTAAATTAATTGACTTAAATATTAATAAGTAATTAAATAATTAAATAACTTAATAATTAATAAAAAATGTATTATAAATAATGAACAATCATATTTAATACAATAAACAATCAAGTTCAAAATGATGTATAATCAAAATATAAACATTGAACCTATAAGTGATGAACATGCAATAAACAATCAAATTCAACATGATGAACAATTAAATTTTAATCAATAAATCTATAAATTCATCACCATAATTCATTATACATAATTTATTATTACTAGAACCGTAAAGTATTTGTTATATCTATTTTATATATAACTCTTAATAATGAATAAATTAGTAATTTTATGGAATTTGAGATAAACATGTACTCGTATAATTCACTATGAATAAGATATTATAATAAATTAATAAAAAAATTATATAAAAAACCAAATGGGGATTAATGACGAGTATAATTTCTAATAATTAAAAATCTAATTCTATTAGGACTAGATAACTATATTTTATATATATAAAAAAATCAGATAACTAATATTAAGAAAGAAAAAATTAATTTAATAAAAAATATTAGGAGTGCATGGTAAAAAAATAATAATAGCATACTGTCATTCAAAGTATAATAATAATGATTTTCATTGACATTGAATTTATATAATAGTAAGTCTAAACTAAATTACAGCCATATCCGTAATGTATAATATAAATTTCAAAATACTGAGTGCAATTATTATAAGTTATATAAAAAGTTATAATTTCTTTTACGTGCATAGTATAATATAATTTACTTTTATGTAAAATATAATAATCAAATATAATTAACAACTTTTAGTATTTAAATTGAATATGACTTAATTACGTTTATTATTTATTCAATAATGATGAGTCCAATTATTAAAAATTACGTGGCTTGCATATGGATGATTAGAAATATGAGAAAAAAAGACAAAATGACTGTAAAATACTTACTACATTTATTTTATATATGACTCTTAACAATAGATAAATTAGTAATTTGAAGAGGTGAATATAAAGTACTTATTACCTATATTTTATATATGACTCTTAATAATAGACAAATTAATAATTTTCATATGAGTTACAATACGAGTCCAATATTTAATAATCACAAGTAATGTATATTAATGATTATCTCAACTCTTAATTAAATAATAACATATATAAAAGTAGAAATAATAGGAATAAGCAAAATGACCGTAAAATATTTACTATTTCTATTTTATATATAATTCTTAATAATTGATAAATTAGTAATTTGATAAAATTTGAGATAAATATGAACTCCTATATTTCACTATGAATAAAATACTATAATAAGACGAAATAAATTAATAAAAAAAATTACCTAAAAATCAAGTGTTCATTAATAAGGATTTCAATACCTAATAATCACGTGTAATACCTCTATTTTATATACAATTCACAATATTTGAGATAAATATGACTCTCATCTTAAATATTAGTAGCATTAGAATTTTAAATGACCGTAAAATACTTATTATCTTTATTTTATATACGACTCTTAATAATGAACAAATTAGTTATTTGATAGAATATAAGATAAACATATACTTTTATAATTTACTAAGAATAAAATATTATAATAAAATGAAATAAATTAATAAAAAATAAAAAATTATATAAAAACTGAGTTGTTATTAATAATAAGTCAAATATTTAATAATCACGTTAAAAAAAAACTAATACATATAAAAGTTAGATAAAATCAGTATTCATTACTGTTCTAAAAACGGTATGCTTCCAAAATTGTCCAAAAAGAAAACGACCTCGTTCATATATAAAAATTCCCAGAAGTTACTCTCAACAGTAAAACGGTGCCATTTTATACTTCTATTTTATATATAACTCTTAACAATAGATAAATTAATAATTTGAAGAGATGAATATAAAGTACTTATTACCTATATTTTATATATGACTCTTAATAATAGATAAATTAATAATTTTCATATGAGTTACAATACGAGTCCAATATTTAATAATCACAAGTAATGTATATTAATGATTATCTCAATTCTTAATTAAATAATAACATATATAAAAGTGGAAATAATAGGAATAAGCAAAATGACCGTAAAATATTTATTATCTCTATTTTATATATAATTCTTAATAATTGATAAATTAATAATTTGATAAAATTTGAGATAAATATGAACTCTTATAATTTCACTATGAATAAAATACTATAATAAGACGAAATAAATTAATAAAAAAAAATTACCTAAAAATCAAGTGTTCATTAATAAGGATTTCAATACCTAATAATCACGTGCAATACCTCTATTTTATATATAATTCACAATATTTGAGATAAATATGACTCTCATATTAACTATTAGTAGCATTAGAATTTTAAATGACCGTAAAATACTTATTATCTTTATTTTATATACGACTCTTAATAATGAACAAATACTTATAAAATGAAGTTGAAATCTATTACAGTATTGTCTGGATAAGTGGATTTTAAAATCTATACATTTTATAAAATTCATAAATTGTAAAATTTATAAATTTTAAAAACTTTAAATTTTAAGAATTTTAGTATTTGGTTTGATTACAAAATCAATTACTTTTACTTACAATCATGTTTGATTCCATAACAACAATATTTTAATTTAATAATTAATTTCCAATTTTAACTTTTATTAAATATTGATAATTTATTAATAATTAAGTATATATAATCAATTTTATCATATATTTAAAAATTTTTAAAAAATAAAATTAATTACTTTAACAGTTTAAAAATAATAGAAAAATAAAAAAAATAAAATATAAAACAATAACAATCTCTCTCTTTATATCTTATTGGTTAACTTTTGGAACATGAAAAATTATATAATGTCTAATTATATTGGTATAAACTAAAAATTATTATTTGTAATAATAATAATAATAATAATAATAATAATAATAATAATAATAATAAAAGAAATTATTTAAAATTAAAAGAGAAATAATTTTTTTTTTAGGATTAAGTATAGTTTTGTAATATTATTAATTTATAAAGAATAATTTTGGAATAAAAAAGTTTAACAAGAATCTCTTATTGAATGGTAGATTTTAGACTTTTTTATTTAGGAGGTAAAAAACCAAATCATTCAAAAGTGGATGATAGATTTTCCAATTTTAACTTTTAATTTAATAATTTAAACCAAATATTTAATTTAATAATTAATAATTAATTTTAATTTTTATTAAACATCGATAATTTATTATTAATTAAATATATATAATCAATAACACCACACATTTAAAAAATAAAATTGATTACTTTAAAAGTTTAAAAATAATAAAAAAATAAAAAAAATAAAATATAAAACAATAACAATCCCTCTCATTATATCTTATAAGTTAACTTTTGGAACATGAATAATAATAATAATAATAATAATAATAATAATAATAATAATAAAAATAATAAAAATAATTATTTGAAATTAAAAGAGAAATAATTTTTATTTTTTTAGAATTAAGGATAATTTTATAATATTATTAATTTATAAAGGACAATTTTGAAATAAAAAAATTTGACAAAAATTTCTTATTGATAAAAAATAGTAAATTTTGGACTTTTCCATCCGTAAATAAAAAATCAAATCATTCAAAAAAAAATAAATAATAAATTTTAGACTTTTTAAAAATTTTAAATTATTCAAAATTTCTCCCTTAAAATCTAACTATCTAACATAGCTTGAAAGATTTGGTGGCCATTACCAATCATTTGAATAAAAATTTGTGGTGAAGATTTACTCATGAGCTGGCCATTTTTGGTCCATATCTTCAGCAATTTTATGCCTTTCCATGCAAGTATTTGAACAATAAAGGGAGTAGCAAAAGCTGTGAAGGTTAATGAGAGAAAAAAAAAAGGGAAATTTTACCGAAATACTAAAAATGAGTATTTATTTATATTTTTATCGATACTCAAATTTTTTTTTAATTTTACAGAAATCAATTTTCTAAAATTATAACTGTACTTAAATATCAAAATTACTTCAAAATATGTCTAGATAACATATTTTTGGCATACTTTATATATATATATTTTGGGAATATTTTGGTTTAATTTTCGCCACAAATTAATAAAAAAACAAGAATAAGAACAATTGAATCATTAAAAAAGAAGAATATAATTCAATCAGAATTCAAAACATCACAAAATCTCAAACAAACAGTTTGGTATACACTTCGGAATACCTTGGGTATACTTGGAAATTTCTTAAGAATACTTTGGATATACCTTAGGGATATTTTGGATATACCTTAAAAATTTTTAAAGGAATTCCTTGAGAGAAATTTTCTGAAAATATCTTGGGGATACTTTGATTATATCTTGAGAATTTCCTAAAGGAATTTCCGGGGAATACATCAGCTTGGGTATATCTTGGGGATACTTTGAGTATACCTTGAGAATTCATTGGAAGGAATTTCATGAAAATACTTTGGGGATACTTCGGCATATCTTTGAGAATTCTATGAGAATATCTCTGATATACCTTGGAAATATTTTGGGTATATTTTGAGGATATTTTAGTGATTTTCAGCAAAAAAAAAAAAACAAAAAAACAAAAAAGAAATCAAAAAACAAAACAAACAAAACTCAAAAAAAAGTAAATAAACAAACTCAATCTCAAAACTTTCTCTTAGAGTAACCTAATGAACTCATCGAACTTAGAGGAAAA
Organism: Balakata baccata; assembly: GCA_949630135.1. Taxonomy (NCBI): domain Eukaryota; kingdom Viridiplantae; phylum Streptophyta; class Magnoliopsida; order Malpighiales; family Euphorbiaceae; genus Balakata; species Balakata baccata. The sequence continues at coordinate 639 of CATIWF010018921.1, read as the reverse complement.
GCCAAGTCCAAAAAATAACTACAACATCATCATGAATCTCAGTGGTGTTAATAAATACCCGAAATGTCCTATAATTAATTTTAGAGATTAAATTTTAAAAGAGTTTTAATTTATTTCAACTTATAAAAAAAGATTTAATTATATTCTATTTCTTATTTAAAAGAGTTTTGATTTATCTCAACTTATTAAAAGAGATTTAATTATATTCTATCTCTTATTTAAAATAATATATATTATCTTTTTAGAAAAGATAATAAGATATTATTATTTAATTTTATTATAATCTATTAGAAGATACGGAGAATGTATCTTAAAGAAAAACTAAGGTTTTTATTAGATTTTTCAGAAAAAGAGTTTACTATTTCTGTTTCTATTTTCTTGGTGTGTACATATTAGAGGCTCTACACTTGGAGAGCTGAATAGCTAGGAATTAATCTTGATTGGATTTCTGTACTATAAAAGGTAATTTTCAATCTATTATTTTTATACACTTGATCATGTGAAAAATTATCTGATCCGTATTTTGCAAGAGTTGTGAAATATTATTTATTTAGTTTTTGAATCCTAATTTTATGAATGATTATAATTTTATTCTACTGTATTTGTATGTTTTTGCTAATAGTGGGATTAGAGCTACAC
>CATIWF010018878.1:0-23091 GCA_949630135.1 Balakata baccata | reverse complement strand
TTCAATGAATGCCCAATTCATTGTCCTATACCGGTTATGAACATTTTTAAGATTATATTTTACCAGAGATATTTAACTCATTATTATCAATACCTTGATGATAAATTCTCAGTAGATAATTAAAAGGGCTGTATATTTCATAGTATAATTAACTACTGCATTCATAATATAATTAACAACTTGAATATTTATTTATTATGAATGTGAAATATACATGTGTCCATTGTGGTATAATAATTAATATATAAAAAGCTGTGAATGCACTAGGGCATACACACTACTGATAACAAGATACAGATACCTAAATTAAACCTGTTAAATTGTAACCGATATAGATGGTTTCCGGTTGAATCGGAGAGAAGTCCAATACTTCTACCGATTGGACATACGTGCCCAAAGATTGGCGCCAGTGGAGCATTTTATCCAAAAAATTTGCCTATTCCAATTTAAGAACCTCAGCAACAAGCGGAACCTAAGCCAGCAAACGAAGCACCATCAAGGCAAGCTATTTAACTCGCCACTACTGCAAATCTATTTCCGGGTAATTATCACTATACATTCAAAATCATCTATGAATTTTCAACAATAGCTTATAGGGATTTTTACAAAAATTTCAGAAACGCAAAAATGTTTAAAGTTTTTTTTTTAAATGTCAAAACTCTTGAAGCCTTTTTTCAAAAATATCAAAAGCGCTTAAAAATATTACAAAAATTTAAAACTCAATGTTTACTAAAAATTTATCAGAAAATTAATGAAAATTGAAATTATCCAAAATTTGCTCAAGATTTACTCAATGTTCACCTAAAGTTTATTTAAGATTTATCTGATGTTTATCAGAAAATTAATGAGAGTTGAAATTACTCAAAATTTATTCAAGATTTACCTAATATTTACCTAATATTTACCCAAAATTTATCCAAAGCTTACTAGAAAATTAATGAAAATTGAAGTTACTCAAGGTTTATACAAGATATATCCAAAGTTTGTCCCAGATCTACCTAAGGTTTATAAAAAATTTATCCAAAATTACCAAAAAATTAATGAAAGTTGAAATTACCCAAAGTTTACCAAAAATTTATCCAAAATTTACTCAAGTTTTATCCAATATTTATCCAAAATTTATTAGAAAATTAATAAAAATTGAAGTTACTTAAAATTTATCTAAAATTTATCTAAAATTTATTTAAAATTTACCCGAATATTTACTAAAGGTTTACTGCAGTAAATGAAATTGTAGCCTAAACTCAACTAAAACAGCTGTGTTTTCACTTATTAAGGTAGTCTTCAAACTATTACATCAAGACTCTTAAAGAGTGGGAGTATATATATAGTGGTTGTTAATCTGCAGCTATAGTTCAGTTCAGTGGCTACGATTTTAACTTAAATCCCAACAGTTCCTGCTCTGTGACTTATATGGTAGTGGCAAAAAAATCAAACCATGGGGCAGAGAAGTCATGCATTCAGTTCTGCAATAATATGAAGACTATACCTTATAAACAGTTCCGAAACCACCCTGTCCGATTCTGTTAGCTGAAGAGAAATTGTCAGTCGCAGCAATTATGGTGCTAAAATGGAAAAGAATCAAATCTGGATGACTGCTACTTCCTTAAACTCATTTCCAGCTACCAACATATATTCAAAGTAAATTGAACCATTTATAGTCCGGAACAGATTTAGAATTTTTTTTTTTCCGGGCAAGGGCAAACTTAATTTAATAGAGATTAAATTAAAAATTATATAAAGTCAACTGATTTATTGAAAAAAAATAAGTTACTATGTAATAAATTGCATTAATAAGCAATATAAGACTTTCAAACATTTAAAAGAAAAAAGTAATTGAGATTAGCTCAATTAGTGTACCTATAATGAAATAGTCATGACATATTAAGGTGAAAACTTATGGTTTCAATAACTAACCGCTACAAAATGTACTAAAAAAAATATATCTTATAAATTTTATAGTTAAAAGATGACTTCAAAAAGTTATCATATACATTAAAATTAAAGTAAATATTGAACTAAATTTGAGAAAATAAATCACATTAAAAGCTAAATCACAATCTTCAAGGATCAAATATTCTCATTTCACATATTGATGAATAATATTAATGCTATAAATATATGAAATCACCCAAACATCAAATAATGTGTAATTTCAATTTAAGAAATTGAATACTAATGATACTGTAAAATCTAATTAACTTTCATAACCAATATAATTGAAAAATATGTGAAAAATAAAAAATAAATCATTTTAAATCTAACCTTACAAGAAAGAAAATATAAATTTTCTATATAATAAGCTTTGTCTTTTTGATAATTTATCTTCTTTTGGCTTGTAATTCATCACTTGTCTTCTTCGAACACTAAATGAAGAATGAGGAAAAAGAAGAGAAAAAGTAAGATAAAGAATGAAAAAAGTAAATGAGGAAGAAAATTGCTTAAGATAAAAAAAAAATTATAAATGCATTAAATGCTGCTTGCAGAGAATGTTTTACAATTTTGAAATTTGGTTTCCTGGTTGAAAAATGTCTTTGTCTTCTAGGTATTGACATGTGGCTTTATCTGATTGATCCACATCTATAATGGCTAGATTTAGAGGAATTTTTCGGTTAGAACTACTTTTTCGCTAGCAGGAAACTACCTTTCCCATTCAGCTTTCTTGTCCTAAAATGTTTGACTTGAAGCTTGGATTTCTGAGATCGAGCATTTCCCAAGCGGGAAACCTTTCTCGATCAGGAAGCTTGAAAGTCAAACTACTCGTTATGACTTTATGAGCTAATGCGGCACATTTTGGTAGAAGCGCTTTCCAATGATCATGACTTTTTTAAATATCTTGGTCGTGAGAACTCTTTTCCAGGTGTTCGTCCTTTTTCCTAGACTAGACTTCATGTTTCCTGGTTTGTATTCGCTATTAGAACTCAAGCTGCTTTTATCCCAAACACGAAGCCATTTTCTTGGTTGGAAAACATCTCTTGGTCGTGACTTGCTTGTCCAATCGGGACTTGTACATCTTCATTAAAAGTTTGATTTGTTCACCAGGCAAATCAAGTCCAATTAACTTGAAACTTTATATAGTTTTAAAATAACACTAGATAAAGACATTAGTAACATTTAATTTGATTGTCAAGATCGAAATAGAGATCAATTACCTTAAGGTCAACAATCTTTATCTTTTTTATTTTGATAATCAAACTAAGCAAAAATAATAAATTGGTAGTGCTGAAATGAAATTAAAGTATTGAAATATGTATATAAAATTTCATGGCAATCTAAGCACATTTACATGTTGAACAATTAAGTCAAACAAAATTATTAAAAGTAAATAATTTTGAACTTCGTTCCCTATCCGAAATTAAGTCCATGTTTTTTTGCTTAAGTTTCTATCATTTTTCTCCCCCTTTGGCAAGATCAAAAGGAATATACGACATATCAATTACTAAAGGTGTGAAAAAAATAAGAGAGACAAATGAAATAGAAGCAAAAACAATCACAATTCATTAATCATAAAAGAAATGTAGTACACAAATCAAATATGTGAGATCACAAAGTCTAATAATCACATTCTAAGATGTTAAGCCTAAACAAGAAACAAAAGACACAAAAGCGAAAAAGGGAAGATCAAACAATTAGGGATCTCCTTCTTCATCATCTCCCTCTTCATTGTCATCTTACTTCCCCTCAAGTGGTGCTTCCTCTTCAAAGTTTGTTGGGCACACTTGTATTCCCATATGGCCTTGTATCTCTTGAATGTTTATATGGAGGTGCCTTAGCATGTCAAAAGTCCTCATTTACAAGGAATAGAGATCTTGCAACGAAGGGGCAGAAGGACCATGCTCTTGAGGTTGTGATTTTTGAACTTGCACTTCTTGGGCACTTAAGGTTTTGACTCCCATTGACAATCTAGCCCTTTTCTTTATCATTGCTTAGGTAGATTTTTGTGTTCCATGCTCCCTATAGGCATAAATGAATTGATCTACACTTTTATATGTCTTGATGATGGCCTTGCAGTTGAGGAGGTATTGGATATTAAAAGGTTTCTAAAATTTGTAGCGGATAGAGGTAAGAAGGCCAGTATGCTCTAGTGTCATAAGTTCAAGATGTTGTTGGAGATGAATTACTTGTTTATGATATTGGCATAGTGAATTTTCTTTTCCTTGGAGAATGCATTGAAGATTTCGTCATAGGAGTAGAAGTTTGATGAGGAGGTTGTCACTCCCTTACCCTTAGAGGCACAAGACTTTGAGGTTCCAGTCTTGGGAGCCATAGAGAGATGATGAAGATTTGAAGAAGAAGAAGATTGTATAAATTTTTGAGAGAGATAAGAGTTGAGAGAGAAAGTAGAGAGCAAAGTGAATAAGATAGATAGAGAAAGGGTATTTATAGGCTGTGAGGAAGGATTATAGCTATTTGAGAGGTTTTATGAAGAGTTATGATGAAACGTATGAAAATGGTTTTCAAAAAGCTGTTAGCAAGCCTTTCCCAATCAAGAAACAATGGTTCCCGAGCATGAACACATTAACGATTAGGAAATTTGAAATTTTACATAATTTTCCTAAGCGTGGACATGTTTTTCCCAAGCGTGAAACTTTGAAGAAGTGTAATAGTTAGAAAAATTTTCAAATTTCCTGAGCGAGAAAGAAATTTCCTTAGTGCGAAAATTGAGAAGATAGCAATTGTAAGAAGAGGTTCAAATATTACAAGCAAGAAGGAAGATGTTGCGGTCGTAATGCAAGTTTCGAGAGGGAAAGTGCTTCCCGAGCGTGACTTACAGGATAGAAATTTCTAAACAAAGCGATATGAAGCTAAGACTTAAGCATCCTAATATGGCATATAAAATACGATCAATATGAATATTTTTTATCATTTGAACTTTAAAAGTTCATCTAACTAAACTTCAAGAAAACAAATGTTCAAAATTTTCTACATAAACACCTAAATAGACAAATATAGCATGGCATTCATATCAAACAACAAAGGCATATGAATTACGTCATATATTCAAACATATGAATGATGCAAATGCATGACCTAAAATTCATTTCAAACCAATGTGCCTTGGGCCAGCGTATGCTGTCCTCCCAATTCAGGCCAATATTTGGCCAAATATCCAATTTAGCCCCAAATGCCATTCTAGTAATTTTTAGTTTTTAGGCAACCCTAGGGTGTTTAGAAAACACCTATAAAATGCCATTTTCACCACAAAAAAAAAAAGCTCTAGCCTCTTTGAAAATTAATTGTTATTTTTCTTTAAACTTTTCTCTTAAATAATAATATTTTTGCTAGCGCAAAAAAAATTATTCAAGGCCATCCCCTAAGAGGTTTCCTCCTTTCGGCTTCATACAGATTACCATTGGCTTGGTTTGCTATAGTTTGTGATAGCCCAACAAGAAGAGTAGGTGGAAAAGTTAATTAATTTGTATTTGTAAAATTCGTTTTAATTATTTTTCTCTCTATAATCTGATCATGAAATAATTAAGAATGATTATTATGATTGAAAAATAGTTTGAATGAAATTCAAATATTTAAATTCGGATTTGATCTAGTGATGTTGTTTGCCTTGCTTGATAGGGCTATTCATAATATTTTTGTAATTTGATTATTAAAAATTGTTAATTTTCTTTAAACTTTTCTCTCAAAGAATAATATTTTTGCTAGAATAAAAATAATTATTCAAGGATAGAACAAAAATAATTATTCAAGATTATCCCCTAAGAGGTTTCCTCATTCTAGTTTCGTGTAGATTACCATTAGCTTGGTTTATTGTGATTTGCGATAATCCGACAAGAAGAGGAGGTGGAAAAGTTCAAAAACAGCTGAGGTAAAATTTTCAAACCTGTTTTTTGGTTAATTAATTTTGATGACACAAGTTGAATAATTGGTTCGAGTTTTGATTTTATTTTATTTCTACTGAATTTTATGTGTGAGATACATCCTCAAAATCCAACATTGGTATCAGAGCCCCATTGTGTTCATCAAAATTAATTTTGATTTAAGATGCAATGAGATTGCTTGATTTTGGCAATTTTAGTTCCACCGAATTGATAAATTAATTTTAATTTGTGAAATTTGCTGTAATTATTTTTCTCTCTATAATATGATCATGGGATAAGTAAGAATAATTACTATAATTGAAAAATGGTTTGAATGAGATTCAAATATTTAAATTCAGATTTATTATAAAAATTGCCTAAAACTAGGTTTTTATTGATCTAGTGAGGTTATTTGCCTTGTTTGATAGGATTGTTCATAATATTTTTGTAATTTGATTATTAAAATATTATTTGCACATATTATGAATATGTTTAAATCTTTGGAAGGTCCAATAATTAATTAAAAATTATTTTAATTAATTTTATAAACAATTATTAAAACGGGGCTGTCTTGGTGTGCCCGACGGGACTGTTTTGTTTTGTATTTTTTGTATATGTATATTTCGGTTCTAGTACCTTTGAAATATGTTTATGTGATAATTATTTTGAAGTTAGATACATGCTAGAATTATTTTTCTCAGTTTTGAATTTCCAAATTAATTATAGTTGTAATATGTGTTAGTTTGAGCATTTTTTTTGTGTCGGTTTGCTAGTCTTGAGGTTTTGGCTTGTGCCAAAAATTATTTTGATAAGCTTGAGCTGGCTTAAAGGTGCCTGTACTGATGATATTAGGTTCTGAAATTTTTGGAAATTTTTCAGAATTGATTTTGAATCAATTTAGGTTGAGTAGTCTCAATTCTAGTGTGACTAGATAGTGGTATGTATGTTGAAAATTAAATTGTTTAATTTTAACATCATTATAATTTATTTTAACGGTGGATTAATTTTTAATTAATTCTAGAAATATGAAATTTAATGTAATTTGATTAAATATTAAAATCCATATTGAAATTGCATACAAAATAGAATTGACCAAATCAATATAAATAGGTCATTTCGGTTCAATTGTTGAAACCTTTTTTTCTAATTGCAATCAAAATGTCATTATCTTATTTACTTTTATTTTACGCATTAGAGAATGCATACTGAGAGTGTACGGATTGCATGATGGATGATTATGGATCTAAGCCCAATGTGATTGTGTAACGCCCCATCTATATAATAAGAATAATCTCATCATATAAGTGGAATGCTATAAAACCGGCCAAGTGATTTTGCCAAATTAAGATTTTCTCAATTTATTATTTTTATTGACCTATTTATATAAGATTAGGCATATATTTTCCAATTAATTTCTTATCTCATATTGTACACATACGTATTACTTGATATAACTATCTTTCACATTTTAAATATTTTTATTTATGAAATAAACTCTTAATTCATTTACAAGACATTTTATCTAACCTATGTGCATGATTAAATCAAAACAAAAGTACAAAAAAACTGATCCAATAACCGGGTTTTCAGTATCTCCTCTGATATAGGCTCAGACTCTTCTTGATTAGTTTTAAGTTTTAATATTTATAAGCTCTATTTCCTGTGTGAGAGATACTCATGTTAAACTATCTCTAGCTTAATGACATATAAGTATTTAATTTCTCTATGCTGTAATACAAATGCATGATATAAATTTCATGTCAAGTATAAGAATATTAATGCATGTGTCATAATAAAATGAATATACTTTTACATATAATGATATCACATTTTCATGGCAACATATAACTCATTTATTAAGTTAACTTACCCCATAATGTAATTATAACTCATGTTCTGTCAAATTCATATAAATAAATTTATGTTACATTATACAGTCAACTTTTACCTTGTTTCTTTTGTTATTTAATTAATTTCCTTATATACTATCTTAGTTTAATTATTTACCATCTACTACTTTAATTAATTTTTAATTTCCAACACACGTATATTTATTTGCCATATTAAATTTTCATTTTACATTTGCACAACCAATTAATGACAAAGTTAAAAATCATGCCACATATAATATCCCATCTTGTTTGTCCAATTATTGAGTATTAACATACTTTAGTTTTATTCTCAAATTATAAGAAAAATACACAAAACACCTACATAATTAGATTCAACCAATCTTTAATACATTTTATACCATTTTAAAATCCAAATCATGCCCAATATATTGATCTGTCATATTCAATTCATAAATCAACTTTGAACATGCATTTGCCTTTTTACTATCTGTGCATACTCAGTCTGTGCAAGTTCCAATGTTAAGCATTTTACTTTATATATAAAACCACATTTATTATACAACATACTTCACAAAAGAAATTTCATATACTGACATAGTTTTCATGTAACGTGTAAATAATTATTTCACAATCAATATGTAAACAATAAACTTACCATTATTTAAATTTACTTATAACCTTATTATTATCATTATTTTTTGTTCTAGTCTAGTCCATAATACCTATGTCCGAACTAACTAATAGAAATACATGGTTGCCATTATCGGCCTATTTAATATTGTCATTACTGGCTTGTTTAATATTACCATTACCGGCCTGTTTTATATTGTCATTACTAGCTTGTTTAATATTGCTATTACCAGCTTATATAAAATAGTAGTACCATTATCGGCTTGTATAAAATATTGCCATCACTGGCATTAAGATCGTATCGCGCGCTTATATTTTTTCCTCTATTTGGCATGCTAAACTATTCACTATTCTAGTTCAAGGTAAGGTGTATTAGGGCTTTGATATTAATGTTAACATTATTATTATTGCTATTACAATTTCTTTTTCAACACTACTCACACATGTTAGAGATGTACCCAAAAGACAATCCCCTCAAGCACTTAGTGTACACATTCATAAAGGCATTTTTTCATTATATTAATATTCGTTTGTATATGAATTGATATAGATCTTAAACGGATTAATGAAAGTCTATGATATGAAACTTAACATGAAGGAAATCATGATGGGATCATGATAATGAGATTCTTATCATGTATAATTATGTTAGTATCTAAATTATCCCTATTCATAGGATCAACAAGACGGGACATTTATTGATCCGGATAGATTAGCACATGTTATACTCCTTGAATGGATCAAGTAGTAGATCTCATAAGTTGTGACCATGAGATGTTCAAAGTTAATATGTGGGTGCTTGCTAAGAGTAGTCAAGTACATTGGATGACCTGCTATGAGACAATCATATGGATTTTCTATTCAAATATCAATGATAGTCTCATCATAGCAATGGTGCATGTATCCTTAAACTTGAGGTACTCAAGGATATCTTGGATATTGATTCTGTGCTTTGACTCCATTCCTAGTTGCCTTATAGAGGTTGCTCATAGGGTGGTGAATGGGTACAGCTTGAGGTATTTGAAGGTAATTGTGTAGCCAACATAGGATTCACCGCTCCTGATAGAGGGAGAGTATACCCTTAGCCTCTTGTTGGGATCATTACTCGGGAATCTCTAGCTAGAGTGGAAATGTCCTGAAGATGGTCTTTAGTGACATGTCTAATAGAGTAATAAGTCCTAAGGACAAGATCTAACATCACTTGGACTAGGTGTGACGTAGTCAGTCTAGTGGAAGCTGACACATAGTCCATGCTTTGAACCGAGTGGAGTATAGTATGGTGAAAAGATAAATTGCATTGAAATTGTCTATGGAAAGTTTCGTAGTCAAACCATTGACTTTTTGGTTAATTGGGGTTATGATCTGTTGCTAGATACCACTCATAACTTGCTTAAAGTAATTGATAATTTAAGTGGCCAATATAACCGAGAACCTAATGGATCACACGTTTTGTTGATGTGAAGAATGAGTAAAATGACTTTGGATGAGATTAAAAAATATGAGTGAATTATTTCGAGTCGGTTTGCGATAAAATTGTGGAAAAATATCGCCAAGGCGTAGTGCGTGCAGCAATTCGCAACTGGTCATTAACATTAATAACTCTTCATTTTCTCATCTCTTCAATTTTGATTTATAAATATATTTTTATTTTGGATCTAAAAGACCCCAAAAGATAGAAAATAGATAAGGAAAAATTTTTGGGAGAAGAAAAAAATTTTGGAGACAATAAGAAAAATCAAAGAGTTTAATTTTTCCTCTCAAAGGAACATACTAATTGCTAGCACTTTGAGGTATGTTTAAGCCATCTCCCTAGTGGTTTCATCCTCTCATCTTTGCACGGATATTGTTAGAGTCAATCCGAAATTGGATTGTTGTGATTTGCTACAATCCAACAAGGTAAGAAGTTGAAAAACAATCAAGAAATTATAAAAGTTTAATTTCTGAAGTAGAATCATTTGATTTGGATTTTGATTTTTTTTTTCCGCTGCTACTTAGTGTATGAGATACATATTCAAAACCCAGCAACACACACACCCACCCACACACACACACACACACATAGATATATATATATATATATATAGATTATGAATTACTAATATCACATGTTAATATATGTATTATATTTTCATATATACCAACAAGATCAAAATTTCCATCAACAATCTCACATGTACATCATATCACATGAAAAAGATCATAATACAAATTTTATGCATATGGCAGATTCTATCCCTGGTATTTGGTTTCAATTTTGGCCCCTTTATAATTGGATTCAGACCTTATGATCTTTGTGAATTTTTGTCTCATTATCTTAACTTTAATTTGCAAAAAAAAATCAACTAAATTCGAGTTTCGTACTAAAAGATATGACTGGTTTATCATGAGATGTTCAACCACATTTTACTTAGCATTCATGTAATATTACCTAATTCGAAATTTTGTAATTCATTTTGGACCTAGTTGCAATCTGAATTACAACTTTTGTTCTTCTTAACATTTTTAGTACTATAAGTAACTTTCATTTCCAATTAATTTCATATCAATCCAATTACCACAATAAAAATTATGATCAAATTTGTTAAAGTCATTCAAGTGATTTTGTAATAGAACATCTCTTATACTTAATACAAATTAATTAATTTTCTAACCATACATAATCATGTTTATTCCCAAAATTTTATGACCTTAAATATATTATTAAAACTCAACATTTCACACCAACTTATCATAAGACTAAAAAAAAAATAATTTAACACACAACATTCTAAACCATATGCATATCACTCAATTTTCATAGTTTTATGGCATATGCAGTTTTTACAAAAGAAACACGTACCAAAATAATTATTTCATACTCTTAAGTATACTATTACCCTCATACACAATTGTTATGCATTCAATAACCGCCTATTAATCCTTATTCATAAATACATCATAACACATAAATTCACCACTTTTCAACAATCCATATATATTAACAACCCAACATATCATTTCAAGTTCATTATTATGCCACGTTACATAAAACTATTAATTAAGCATACACATGCACAATCAAACATGCTAAGTGGCAAACAAAAATGCAAATATATACAGACTTTAATGGAGTTTTATCCAAAATCCAAACATGTGGAGCTTGTTTATCCTTCTTGATGGTCACCTCTTTCTTCAACTTATTAAGAGCCTAATTTGAAAATATAATTGACCAATATATTGTTAGAATACTTATTCTTAATATGGCTTAAATATATAACTAAAATTTCCCCTAAGTGGCAATGTGACCTTCTGGAGTTGTTGACTCTATAACTTTCTATACTTGTCCAATTTATGTGATTCTTATTTCTAATGAAATATAACACATAATTTTATAACATATTTAAATTTCAGAATTTTTGGAGAATTGTACAATTTTTGACGCCATTTCAAATTTTGTTATGTGTTATGTCCTTAGGCAGTTTGAAGTCATCAAATTTAAAAATTTTTAACTCAAAACATGTAGGTTATATTATAACGAAACTTTGTAGACACTTATATAAGCCAATTTGATCATGTTTACCACTTTCATTAATTCGGCCTCTAAGGTCCTTAATTAATAGGGATAATGTGATTGATCCAACACATGATAATAACCAGATCAATATCTCTTTTTATGATCATAACGTACAAAATACACAACCTTTTAAGGTGATATTTTCACCAGTATGTGCCTAAGACATATTTCTCAAACTTTCATGTTTTAATATTTACCCAATTCGGTATTTAAGGAGCTCAAAGTTGACCACTAATTTGCTAGACCTGCATAGGGTACTAAGCAGGAAGTTCAACAAGAAACACTCATGATTCCTTTTACCATAACTCAACATCCACCAAGAATCTGAACATAAAATTTATCATAAAATAGATAACATAGAGGGCTACAACTTTCATGATTTGAGTTTCCTCAAATACGGCCTCCATCATATTAAAAAGGAAGCAAAATCGTGGGTTATCCAGCTTGGTCTTGTAGGGTTTTGAGGATGAATCACATTCATAAAATGAAGCAGAAAATAAAATTTTTCAAAACCCGAATCAAAAGATTCTACTTGTGCCATTAAAACTAATTATTCAAAACATAGTTAGAAATTATACCTTTAAGTTCTTGTGTCAATTCTTCAAATTTTCTTCTTGTTGGGTTATATCCAATCTAAGATTGTCTCTAATGATAATCCACGCAAAAAATAAAGAATGAAACCACTAGGGCATGCCTTGAACACACTCTATGTACTAGCAAAGAGTCGTGTTACTAAAAAATTATCAAATAATTTTATAGAGATTATCAGTATTTTTCTGATGAAAAATACTATTTATAGGTGTTTCTAAACACTATAGGGTTGGCAAAATTACCAAAATGGGTTTGGGGGGCTAAAATGACAATTTGGCCAAAAATTGGCCAAATACAATGCTGTGCGCACAGCACAATGCTGCCAGCCCAGCTTTGCCATGGGCCCGCACTGGCTCGTGCCCCCCGATCGATTTTTTTTTCCCAATTTTTTTCTGTGATCCCATCACGACCCAACCCTAAATAATTCTCTCATATTTTTAGATCTCATCCAAGACCATTTTACTCATTCTTCACACTTCCAATGCATGTGATCCATTATGTTCTCGGTTATGTTGCCCACCTGAATTAACAATTAATTCGAGCAAGTCATGAGTAGTACCTAGCAACACGTCATGACCCCCAATTGACTGGAAAGTCAATGGTTTGACTACAAACTTTTCCATAGACAACAATATGTATAATTATTCATCCTTTCACCATACTATACCCCACTCAATTCAGAGCATGGACTATGTGTCATCTCTCTAGATTGACTACGTCACACCTAGCCTAAGTGATGTTAGATCTTGTCCTTGGAACTCATTACTCTATTAGACATGTCACTGAAGACTATCTTCAGGATTTTTCCACTCTGGCCAGAGATTCCCGAGTAATGATCCCAACAAGAGGTCGTGGGTATATTCTTCCTCTATCAGAGCGGTGAATCCTCTGTTGGCTACCCAATTACCTTCAAATACCTCAAGCCGTACCCAATCACCACCCTATGAGCGACCTTTAAGAGGCAACAGGGAATGGAGTCAAAGCACAGAATCAGTATCTAAGATATCCTTGAGTACCTTAAGTCTAAGGATACATGCACCATTGCTATGATAAGATTATCATTGACATTTAAATAAATAATCCATATGATTATATCAGAGTAGGTCATCCAATGTACTTGACTACTCTTAGCAAGCATCCACATCTTAACTTTGAACATCTCATGCTCACAACTTATGAGATCTACTGCTTGATCCAATCAAGAAGTATAACATGTGCTAGTCTATCCAGATCAATAATGCCCCAGCTTGTTGATCCAATGACTAAGGATAATTTAGATAGTAACATAATTACACATGATAGGAATCTCATTATCATGATCTCATCATGATTTCCTTCATGCTATGTTTCATATCATAGACTTTCATTAATCAGTTTAAGATCTATATCAATTCATATGCAAATGAATACTAATATAATTAAAGAATGCCTTTATGAATGTGTACACTAAGTACTTGAGGCGATTGCCTTTTGGTACATCTCTAGCAGGTCTCCAATCCGAGCTAGTCTCAATCAATTACATATATCTCTTACTATAGACAAATCTTACAAATATCTTGGCATAAACTTAAGACATAAATCTACAAGTTTCATGTTTTAAACTTTTCTAGAATTAATCTCTATGTGCATCAAAATTGGAGTACAAATTATTGCCACAACACAACCCTAATAGCTCTAAATAACACAAGAATAATGGAGAGAAGATTACTTACCAAGAACAAATTTATTTGGAGTAAAATTGATGAAAATTTTGATTGAAAGTTTGAAGAAATTAGGATTGTTATTGGAAGGAAGAATAAAAATGGAGATGAGTTGAGAGAAAAACGTAGAGACAAGCTTTTATAAGGCCAATTGGCCAAAGCCTATTTCTTTTAAAGCCATATTAACCATCCTTCATTATTCTTTTTTTTTTCCTTTTTTTTTTTTTCCATTTCTTTTACTTTTTCATTTTCTATTTTTCTATTTACTATTATTTCAACATTTTTACATATATCTAGTCTCACTAGTCTTTATTAAAATTTAATTTAATCATGTATTTAATCAAATTAACTTTGTCCATCAATTTAATTTATTTTAAATTTCTAGTTTAGTCATTTATTTAATTTCATTGCTAACGCTTCTTATGTGGTTTCTATGTATGTTAGTTACACACTTATTCTAGCTAGACCATAATTAGCGAGCATTGCAATTCTCTCTCCTTTAAGATGTGTTGTCCTTGAAACATCTTGATACGTCGTTATTGAACAACTAGGGGTATTGAGATTTTATCACCTCTTTGCTAAGATCTAAACGGTTCTTCTTCATACGTCAAATCCTGCCGCAACTTGTATATTTTCAACTGCTATAATATGAGAAGGATTTGATCTATATCATCTTAACTTCGAAGCTTGAAAAGGCATTATGTATCTGACTCAACTCTGATGGTAGAGCGAGTCTATATGCAACCAGTTCAACTCCCTAAAATTTCCTAAGGTCTAATAAATCTTGAGCCTAACTTGCCCTTCTTTCCAAATCTCAAAACTTCCTTCCAGTGGGAAACCTTAAGAAAAATTTTATATCATTGACATATATTTCTGCTAGTCGACTCAACGGATAATCCATTTAAACTGGCAAGAAATGACCCGATTTGGTAAGCCTATCGATTTGGACTCAACACATGTAATACATGTGGAATCTATAGAGGTGCAACCATATTTCACTTATGAAGAAGAGCCTGTGGCAATTTTAGCTAAGGAAGTCAAGGAACTACGAAATAAGAAGGTGCTTTGGTAAAGATCCTCTAGTGCAATCATGCAATGGAAGAAGCCTCTTAAGAAAGTGAGGAAATAATGAAGGCTTAATATCTTCAGTTATTCAACTCCAGTAAATTAGGTAAATTTCGAGAACAAAATTTTCTTAAGGGGGAGAGAGTTGTAACGTCTGGCGATTTAGGCCTCGATCGCACATAGCCATAATTGGGCGCTCTAGTTCAATCAGAGTCTAAATTTGAACCCATAAAAAAATGGCAAATTATGAGAGAAAATAAGTAGGGATATTATTATTTGGAAATTAAAAGATTGGTGCAAGAATTAGAAAAAAATTAAAATCACCATAAGGATTGTGGAAAATTTTGTGAGAAAAAGGAAAATTTGAGGCAAGAGA
This sequence comes from Balakata baccata, assembly GCA_949630135.1. NCBI lineage: Eukaryota > Viridiplantae > Streptophyta > Magnoliopsida > Malpighiales > Euphorbiaceae > Balakata > Balakata baccata. Next base: position 7,510 of record CATIWF010018878.1, on the reverse strand, counting down.
GGAATTTCTTATAATTAAAAATTAATCAAGATTAATAAAGTTAATGAACGAATAGGAAGAATGATTAAGTTTGTCATGCCCAAAAAATGGGCTTAGTAATTATTAGGATCATTTAGGGTGTTTAAAAAGCTAATGGTATGAAAAATATAGAAAAGAGGGAAGCAGGGTTGTGCATGACCGTGGAAGGTGCACAACGCATGCATAGAAAAAAAAAGAAAGGTTCTGCGCATGACCTGTGCATAACATGTGATTGAGTTGCTGTGCGTGACCCGTGCACGATATGCAACATGTAGGCTGAACACACTGTGTATGACTCGTGTAGTGCCGGGACAAAGAGTTTTAGGGCATGGAGCACGACCCGTGCTCAGTTTAAGGTATATAAATACTCATGTCCTCTCATTTTCGGTCATAAAACTCGTTTCCATATACCCCACTTGAGAGAAAACTCTAGAAACTCATCTTTTTCCTCCCCAAACTGGAATCCAACCCAAAATACTTGAGAAAAACATCATTTATCTTAGAAATCTTCACTTGTGAGAGTGATTTGAAGAGAAAGCAAGAGATCTAACAAGGGAGAAGGAGAAGAGAAGTATGTCTAAAACCAAGATCTGACCTTAAGAAGTAATCTAAGGGGATTTTGGTAAGTTTTACACCACCTTATCATCTTTGATCTTTGATTCTCCTTCTATCATGAAGAAATTCGAACATCTACCGAGGGTTGGGGGTTTATGACTGAAATAGGGGGAAAATAGAGAAAGATCTTGTAATTTATAAGGTTTAACCATGTATTTAAGAGTGATCACGAACTTTGACCTAGATTATGTACACATCTTAGGTGTAAGCCATGGAACCTAGGGTTTATAGTTTTCATATATGGTTTTCTATATTAAGTAAGGTATTGATGAGTAATATTTGTTATAGGAGCTCCTCATGATCCTTGAGGCAATCACCAAGAAGGTGGAGGAGCTAACTTTTTGGTGTATTTTGAGGTTTGTATACATTGATACCCTAGCTTCCATGACTTGTGATTTGTATACATGTAATGCTTATACTTGAGATAATATGAATCATGTTGATCTCTATATGATATAATGAGAATTGAATGAGGCATGAAATGAAACTATGATGTTAGTGAGATGTGAATGAGGGACCAATGTCCTATTTGTTTGAAATGTGATGGAAAATGGAATGTGTAATAACCTATATGATCATGGCAACGATGAAAGCCTAAGAGGAATTGTGAAGTGCTTCTTAGTGTATAATGATAAAGAGGAATTGTGATGCGCCTCTTGGAGGAAAAACAGTGCCGTAAAACCCTATAAACAATATGTATTCAGAAATTGAGCTTGCAACAAGCATACACACAAATAGACTGTGACAGTCCATATGAAACTCATTGAGCTTGTTTATGATGTGGTGATATATGAATGAATTTTTGTTAAATGCAAAGAATATCTTTGATATGAATGATGAGAAAAAGGAATCATGTTAAAATATGTAATTGTATATGCCATGCATTGTAAATTATTTGTATCAATTTATACCACTAAGCAATTGCTTAGCGTAGGAGTGTTGTTATCTCTCACATAGGTGGAGAGAACTAGCCTGAAAAGCTGCAAAAGACAAAGAGCCTAAAGTCCATTGGTCGTACAGAGCTATAGGGTATTACCACGTAGTGATCTTTTTATGAAGTCTTCATTTTGTAAACGTCGATATATTGAATTTGGGATTTTGTATTTTATGGCTCTTTAAAGGGCAAAACTCTTTTGTAAACATTTTGTAAAACTCCATATTTCTTAGGTATATACAAGTTTTGATGAAAGTTTTTAATGTGCTATATAGTTTGATTTTAAGTTAGACATCATGGCCATGATGCACCACATTGTTTAAGTATGTTTTGAATTTTTATGATTCATATAGTTTTGGTGACATGACCCTCATATGAGCTGCGATTAAATCCTGGCTATATAGAGGCCTGTTACAAACTTAATGAATGGGAAGTGAGCAAGAGAGCAATAAAGGAAGAAGGAAATAAGAGAAAAAGGAAGAGGAGTTGGAGGGAATTTCGGCCGCCCTTAGGGAACCTTCAAGGTGAGTTTTTTCTTCTCAAATTCAACCTTTTTCCATCTATTTGAGACCCATGTGGATGATTGTTGTGTTTGGAATTGGTAGATTAGGGTTATATAGAGGTTATGTGAACTTGTGTTGTGAAGTGTTATCTTGTTGGAGAATGGTGGAATTGAGCCTTAGGTGGTTGTGAATAAAGATTTTGTGGCTTGAAAACTAAAGAAATAAGGCTTATAAGAATGATTATGGGGCTGCCTAATGAAATAGAATTAAAAGGGGAGATGTTTAGAAGTGATTAATGGTTGTGTAGTGACTTGAAGAATATGAATGTTAAGGAAAAAGAATATGGAACTAGTGGGGCTGTTTTGTTTGAAAAGAATGAAGTGAATGGCTAATAATCATGATGAACATAAATAAGATAGAGAAAGGAAGAAACAAAGATATAGGAATAAGTAGGAAAGCATTTAGGAACACTAAACATAATTCATGCATAAGCATTGGTTGAATATGACATTCAATAAAATAATGTTATTATGTTAAGGCCAAAGAAGTGAACAAAAGACTAGCCATCAAGAAGTGGATAAAAGGAAGGAAAAAGCCACCTGACAAGTGAAGAAAAGAAAGGAAAAAAAAGGATAATTGGGGCTGTTTAGGTATGTGCTTTTTTGATAAAAATCTTACACGCCATATAGCTATGAAATTGTGTATTATGCATGCGGTTTGCAATGTTATGTGTTAAATTGTTGTCTTTAAAGATTTGTGATAAATTGGTATGAAATGTTAAGGTTTATAAATATATTTAAGGTTTGGAAATTTTGGGCATGAGTATAGTTGCATATGGTTAGGGAATTAATTAATTTGTAATATTTGTAAGTGATGCCTTGTTACAAGACCACTGGAACAGCCTTGACAAATTTGATCATAACTTTTGTTGTACTACTTGGATTGACATGAAACCAATTGGGAATGAAAGTTAACTTATAGTACAAAAATGTTATAGAAAAGAAAAGTTGTAATTCAGATTGTAACTAAGTCCAAAATGAATTGCAAAATTTCGAATCAGGTTATACCAAATGAATATTGGGTAAAATTTGGTTGAACATCTCATGGTAACATGGTCATATCTTTTAGTAGGAAATTCAAATTTAGATTATTCTTTTTGCAAATTGAAGCTAAGACAATAAGGAAATTATAAAGTGTGTATCCAACTATAGATAGGCCAAAATTGAGGCCTAATCTCAGGATCGGAATCTGCCATAAGCATATAATTATCATTTTGATCTCTTTCATATGGTATGATGTGTATGTGTGATAGTTGTTGGAAAATTTAATCGTATAGGTACATATGGACATATAATACATATATTAATTTGTGGTATTAGTGATTTCATAATTCATAGGTAAATATACTTATGAGAAGTATTAAAGGGAATTATTATAGCAACAATAGTACTAATATTAACATTAATGTCAAAGTCCTAACACGTCTTGCCTTGAACTAGAGTAGTGAATAGTTTGGCATATCAATCAGGGGAAATTAAAATGCTCGCGTGATATGATATTATCAAAATACCAGTGATAATACTATTATTTAAAAAGTCGGTAATGACACTATTAGTTAAAAAGCCTGTGATGGCATTATTAGTTAAAAAGCTTGTTCTGGCACTATTAGTTAAAAAGCCTGTTATGACACTATTAGTTAAAAAGCTGGTGATGATACTATTATTTAAACAGGCCAGTAATGGCAATATTAAAAAAGGCTGGTAATAACAATCTTATATTCCTATTAATCAGTTCGGACATAGGTGTTACAGGCTGGATAAAAGCAAAAAGAAAATAATATAAAATATAATGATAATAATAATAATAATAATAGTAGAAATAATGTCATAAATGAATTAAATAATGGTATGATTATTATATATAGGTGGATTGTGAATTAATGATTTGTACATGACATGAACATTTACTTTAGTATGTAGAAATTCTTTTGTGACATATTGAGCACACTAAATGTGGCATTTATTAAAATATATATGTACGTGAGATTTTTATCCTATGAAGCACCACTAATCTAGTAACTTAGCATGGGTGGTTTTCTCTCGCGCAAGTCCATAAGTTTTGGTAAAGAAAAATGAATTGTTAGAAGAAGAAGAGAATCCCATCAGAAAGCAGCTAAAAGCCTCAATTTATTTTAGTATATTTTGTTAAAGCATTGTAAAATATATCAAAAACTTATTTCATGTAGTGTAAATATTTTAGGGTATGTATCACTAATATAGTGAGTAAAATTTTGATATAAATGCATGTTAGATAGTTAAACATAAAATATGGATTTTGGAGTGTGAAAAAAATATATATGTTTGAAAATATGCATGTTTAAAGAAAAATGAATATCGGTGTTTTTCTTTATTGGAGAAATCAAGACAGCTAGGTAGGTAATGCTCACTTACCTTGCTATTCCAGAGTGAGGTAAGGAGGTATTACAGATTGAGCATGCATGGTTTAAATTTTATTTTATGGTAAATAGGGTCTACGTGTCCCTGCCTTTCTTTATTTCTCATGTATTTCCCTTCTCATCTCATTCTCCTTAAATGTAACTAGAGGTTTTCTTTTTGAGAATAAATAAGATTACATAGGATTATGATATATTGGATATGCAAAGGAGCATGAAGCAAGGAGGAGGTGCTATAAAGATGAAAACTAGAAATAGGAATTTTAAATTTCTATTTTTGGGTTGTAACTCATGTATATTCCTAGGTTTGACTAAATCAATTCCAATTAATTATAGAATATCCATAATTAGGCCATGTAGTTAATGTATGTATGTATGTATGTATGTATATATATATATATACATTCTTATGATGATGAATATATAATGCATGCTAGTTAATAGATTAGACTAAATTAACAAAACCCCTCGTTAAATAAACATTTAAGTCTTACAAGTTCTATTAATGTGGCAAGAACCAGAGTACTAGAGGTGGGCTGTTGAGTTGCCTCAAGCTCACTCTATATGAATATGTTTGAAAGATTGAAATAAGATTTCATGATTAATCGGTTGGGCTCAACCGATGTCATTGATTTGTTGGATTTATGCCAAGATCATGAGTATTGGAGGTGAAGTTGGGTACTGGATATGAGATATGCGTGCATCAAGAGTTGATAGCCCAATATATGTGCACACATCAATTAGTTGATAGTACATGATTCAATAGTCGCATGGGAGTGCAATTGGTATGGATTAGATACCTACCATTTGAACTAAGGTGGTCAACTGGATTTGCTCTAAGGCTATTCTTAGTAAGATTGGATATCGACCCACTAAGAGAACTTCCATATAGGTTCTCTCGGATTTATAGTGAGGGCTATTGGTTCGCAATACAATAGTGAGAGTCATAATGCGTATTATTAAAGACCTAATAATCATGCATTCTTCATGTACATTTCTAACACATTCTCTTTTACATCTAGGTTGCTAGAATCATCACCATGTCATCTAATGTGAATTTGCGATCAATCTTGGATGCAAACAAATTGACAGGGCCTAAGTTATTGGACTGGCTTAGAAACTTGAGAATAGTTCTCAAGGCTAAAAAAATAGGCTATGTCCTTAATGAGCCACTTCCCGATTGCCTTGCTGCAGATGCTTCTAAAGAGGTTCAGAAGGCATATAAAAAGCATCTTGATGACAGTGAGTTGGCGGGTTGTATCATGCTCACCTTAACGTCACATGAGCTTTAAAAGCAACATGAGGCTATGGATACCAATACCATAGTCTACCATCTTAAGGAGCTCTTCGATGAGCAAGCTAGCTCTTAACGGTTCAAGATCTCTAAGCTGCTCTTTCGCTCTAAGATGGTTGAGAGGATATCTCTAGTGCAATATGCACTGAAGATGAATAGGTATATTGAGAGATTAGGTCAATTGGGCTTTGTAATGGATCATGAATTAAGTATTGACTTAATTCTCACCAGCTTGCCCAATAGTTATGCACACTTTGTGCTTAACTATAGGATGAATAAGATTACATCCACGATACCCAAGCTTATCAATATGCTCAAGACAGTTGAACCTTCTATTAAAAAAGAAAGTAGGGCTGTGATGCTGGTGGACTCTTCGAGTTCTAAGAAGAAGCAGCCACTAAGCCCAAGGTAGGTGTGGCCAAGATGAAGGCTAAAAAGACCGCCCCAAAAGGGACTTGCTTCCACTGTGGCAAGGATGGCCAGTGGAAGAGCAATTGCAAGGCCTATTTGGAGTCTTTGAAGAAGAAGGGATCTAATGTCCCATCTACCTCAGGTATTTTTGTTATGGATATTAATACTAATTCTTGTAATAACATTTAGGTATTGGATATCATTTGTGGCTCACACATATATACTGATATACAGGGCCTAAGAAATAGTAGACATCTCAAGAGGAGAGAGTCAAACCTGTGCATAAGCAATGGAGCAAGGGTTACTGCATTAGCTGTAGGAACATATATTTTGACACTCCCAAGTGGGCCTATAATAGAACTTGAAAATTACTTTTATGTTCCAGCACTAACTAAAAGCATTGTTTCTGTTTCCAATTTGTAACACCTTATACCTATGAATATCACTTATACTTATATCATATTATCATGTATTGCATAGAATAAGACATAGTCCTGTTTATAATGAGGGATAAATTTTTTTGTTTTGGATCATATAACATTATCACTTTGCAGCATTTGACAACTCATCTAAGCATCACATCCTGATTATAAACCTAATATATCACATATGTTAACAATTCAAACACTATATTCAATTATTTCAGTTAGAAAGGTTAAAGCTAAATACACATTTACACATCATTGCATATTTAGTAATTTATACATATACAGATACACAACCCATAATACAAATGTCATGTTCCTATACATATGTGCAATGCAAGGATAGAGATTGGTGAGGCTCGGCCGGTGACCTGTGATCCATGTCTTCTATATGGTATGTACCTCCAAAATGAGCTAATTACTCTTCTTTGCCTGAAAGATGATGCAATTTGGTGAGTTGCAACTCAATGAGAATAATTATCAAAAGCTTTCTAAAGTACTAAGTCAGTCACAATTACAAGTAGTACTTGTCATTCACACACATTTTGCATGTCATTCTATTTATCAATATCATATGAATATAAATAATATTAAATCATGTAAATATTTCATTTGCTTATACTTATGCTTATGTCATTTTCTTTTTGTTGTGACCGGGCTAAGCAGACACTGTCCCGGGTTTCCATGTGAACATTTGCTTTTGCTAGCTAGCTTGATCATTTGTAACATTTGCACATTTGTTAGGCCATAGGCCTCTTCTTTTGCTTTACAATGCCATTTAGCTAGTCACAACGCCTTTTAAATCCATATGCATATGCAATTTGCAACAATCATTACTTAACATTTGCATTTATATCA
>CATIWF010018873.1:0-16027 GCA_949630135.1 Balakata baccata | reverse complement strand
CGTATTGAGAGCAGAAGAAACCCCCAGAATAGAAGAAAGATGACTTCGCAGCTTTTAAGGAGTATTAGAACTGAAGTAAATACTAGATTTTGTAAGATTGATAGCCTGACCCTCATAAGTATATAGGATTTGTTTCTTTGTATATAGTTACACCAACTATTTACCATTTTGTAGTAAATTTTTTAAATTTTGGATTTATAGTAGTTTTTGGGTAAAGCAATCAAAAAAGGGTGTATGCTAGTTGGATTGATGCACCAAGCAAGCGAGCGTCACTTTGATTGGCATGTGTGGGTCACCCGGCTTTGTCTCTATCTAAATTTATTGTATATTTTTAATCATTAAAAAATTTTATAAATTTTTATTTTCTAAATTTTAGTTAATCCATAATTAAATTTTAAATTCTTTATTATAAATTTAATTGATTTGTTAATTAGTAAATTTAATTTGTCTTAACTAATTAATAAATTATATATCTTTATTTTTATAAAAAATAATTAACCAAAATTTAATGAATAAATTCAATTAAAAAATAATAATATAATAAACAGTGATAAACATTAAAACTGTTGCATGCATCCATAAAAAAAAATAATTAGAATGGACCAAAATTTAATAACACATAATATAATTTTTTTTATAAAATATAAAAAGCTCCTTCAAGTGGCGCACCTGAGATTGGTGTGCCAAATGGCGCATTCATGTGCTCGCCTTGCTATCTGACTCTGCGCCCGTCAAGTCCACCTTAGCAAAACTATTATAAATTTATAAATAATTTTAAAAATATTATAAATCCGAAATTTAAAAAAAATTACTACAAAATGGTAAATAGTTTGTATAACTACCCAAACTAAAATATATCGCCACGCTCAGTTGCTCTGAAGAAGAAAATACTGTCACATGCAAACAGTAAGTGTGTAATTCGAGGATATCTCCTACAGACCTGGACTTTATGGAGCATTCTGTCAGTTTCAGCCTTTTTAAGAATAGCAGTAAAACCCTCAGTGCAAAGTATAAACAAGTAAGGGGATAAGGAATCTCCTTGATGGAGCCTGCGTTTGGGTTTGATAGGCCCCACTTCAGTGTCATTAAACATAACCCTGTAAGATACAGTAGAGACACAGAGCATAATATAGTCAACCCATCTCCAATCAAACCCAATAGCTAGCATAATACCTCGAAGGAAGTCCCAATCGACTCTGTCATAAGCCTTGCTAATGTCGACTTTAAGGGCCACATCCCCTCTCTTCCCTTTTCTCTTTCATTTCATGCAGTGAATGCTTTCAAAAGCCACCAAAACATTGTCAGTGATGGCATGCCTAGGGACAAACGCTAATTGCAGGGGGGAGATCAACTTAGATAGAATGAGCTTGAGCTTGTTAACTAATACCTCTGAAAGGATATTGTAACACTGTATATTCATAATATGTACCATATAATAGACGTTACGAATCGATTTATAACTATATTAAATATTTTTTTATCCTTAATGATGTATTAAATAAATTGGTGTAAATTTTTTTCCTTTATATATATATTTCTTACCGATGTGTCTATAATTGTCTTATTTCACTATTCATTTATTAAAATTTTCGGTTGTATGACGGCTGTACTGTAAATCTTACCTTCCTGCAAATTTGAAAAATAATACTCTCATTATACTTTACAATACCTCAACAATCTCCAATAATCACAGTTTTAAATCATCATACATACATAACACATATACATATAGATGTCATCCATAATATAAATTGTATCAGTATATCACACATTCATCCATACTATCTATAACATTATATTGTCTAGATATACACTATTTGGTACAATTTTATCTATTACAAAACTATACATATACATGTCTTTAGTATAAAAGTCCAAAATACAAGTAAATTATTTTGATCATTGACCCTGCAGTCGTATGCTTGTTATGCTTACTCCAACTCCTATGCTCCTCTAAACATGCACGCAGCAATAACTACGTACTAAGTACTCTACGTCTAGTGGTAGATATAATTTTAATATTTTTCATCTCAAAACATACATACTATGCATGCACATTATCTCACACAATCAATTCATATTTTTTTTTTATTGTCACTTATTAATTATCATTTCACATCTATTATTCTTAATACTATTGTACAATTCCATAACAAATACTTACACATAGTTAATTATTATAATATTTATTTACTAGCACAACTGTTTACATATATTTCATTAATTTTTTATTTAGTTATTAGTTCATTATAAATCCCTTTTTAAATCATCAAATTATATACTAGTTCTTACTTTATTTACCAATTTATTATTTATACTATTTTGTCTTTATATCTTTTTTTCACTCCATAATTACAATTATTACTATTAAGCTCCTTCAATTTTACTAAATTACCAATTTATCCCTTTTTATTTTCATTTCCTAACAAAGTTACCATTTACTTTTTTTTTTAATTCTTTACAAGTTTACACTTAACTCATTATTTTGCCCCTATTAGTATCTAATAAAAATCATCGAACCGGACATGAGGGACGTGGACCCCAGAGGTCCGAAAACATAAAAAGTTGATTACTAAGGACCACAGAGCCGTGAACATGATAACATGAAAATATGGTTATAAACCGCTATTAGCCTATATATGCAAGTCACCATAACTCGTACCGCAGTAAGATATCTCTATGACTAGCCAATTATATCATATACTTTTGATTTAACTACCAGTATACTAAGGACAAATCCAATTTTTTTTTTACTTTTTTTTCTTACTTATACCCTTAACTAGCTTTATTTCTTATTCATAAATATAATTCTATTTCTTATTTCATATAACATAATTAAACATATATACGTCATATTTTATTTCTTATTCATACTTACATATTCAAAATTATTATATAACTTCTATATTTTCACTTCTTATTTATTTCTCCATAATCCTTATTAATAATTAGCAAATTTTTCATGCATATCATTATTAATAATTATTAAAACATGTATTTATAATTTATGAAATCTTGTACACAATACCTATTTAAACCATAATATAACTAATTAATTCCCAAAAATTCTCACTAAATTTCTACTAACCTTATTTTAATTATATTTTCATTGTCCTACTAAAATTCATTAAAATCTTATGAAATCGACTTATTTTCCTGATGATACACCATCAGGTCCATTCACCCTATCTACCTCAAATCTTATTTTCATCAAATTATTCATTCCAAATATCATAATTTAAACTAAATTTCATGTTTCTATACTAAATTTTCATGAGTTCATATTTTTTTTTATGCACATATACATACATACACATGAAAAACGATCAAAATAAATGGAAAACAATAGAATTTGTATCTACAAACCTTATTTCTCTTTTCTTCTTACTTATTTCTTTATTCCTTTTCCTTTTCTCTTATCTTTGCTTGCTTCTTCTTTGTCACCTTCACCTAGCAAAATTCCATACATAAGTTTTCCCTCAATTTTTCCTTTCAATAATTCAAAATTTGCATGAATTATAAATCTCCACCTTAAAATCTACCCAAAACTCAATTAAATTCACTAACTTCACTTGGATTTTTACTCTAAATTCTTTCTTCACACTTTTATCAACTTTTTCACCAAAAATTGAGTTCTTGAACTTATCAAAGATGAATTTAGGGCCTTAAAATTATTTAGGAAATGAAATTTTGGTGGAATTTTGGAGAGAAATTTGAAGAAAATTGGGGAGAGGGTTTCAGCCAAGAAGAGAGGAGAGGATGGTAGAATTCTCTTGAAATTTCTAATATTTGTTTTCTATTATACCCGTTCAAATGGGTCAAGCTAGGTCCAACCCAAAATAGGACCATTAGTAAATTTTCCAATATTTTTCAAACTTAATTATTTTTCTTCTATTTTTCTTACACCATTTCTTATAAAAATGTATTCATAATTCTTTAAAAATATTCCTTAGGGTACACAAAAATATTTGGGTCAAAATGACATTATTTCCCAGTCTGGCAAATTTTACCAGTCTAAAAACTTATTTTTCTGAGTCACCCAAAGATAAATTTTCCCCCACCAAAAAATCTCTCATAATATTTAGAGTGAATATATGTATTTAGATAATTTTTCGGAGGTCTCTAGCATTTTTTTCAGGCTCAATCGAAGTTTAGTCAAACTAGGTTACTATTCAAATCGAACTATATCTTATTTTCATTTTTTACTTTTAAAGGCTCATTTGAACTCAATTTTACCTCAAATTACATTCTCGAACTCCTCATAAATTGTACTTTCCAATGGTCAAGTAAAATATTTTTTGATCTCGGATGGTACTATTCATCCCGGGCAACACTATTGATACCCAAAAAGTGCTATTCATGATTACCGAGTTTTTGGGGCATTACAGATATTATGAACCACATTGCACAAAGCAATTGACCTGAGATCCTTCATATTGTTGGGCATATCACATTTCGGTATTAAGCAAATATTTGTGCAATTAAGACCCACAAGGAACTCTAATTTCTCTAGCCAAGCCATAATTTCAAGAAAAATATCAGCCCCAATGAGTTGTCAAAAATTTTAATAAAATGTAGGGTTGAAACCATCTGGGCTAGGAGCCTTGTCTAGATTAATCTGCATAATTGCTTTTCGAAATTCCTCTTGGGAGAAAGGCACAAGCAAAAGATCATTATCACTTCTTGAAACTTTCGATTCCACACAATCGAGCACATCATCATACTGTCCCTAACTAGCAGCAAACAAATTAGTGAAATAATGAGAGACAATGTTGCACATAGCAGCTGAATCCGTTTGCAAACTACCATCTTCATCATATTGATGCGACTATATTTGTTATGGTTTAATAGATATTTTTAGTTGTTTAGTTTCTTGTTTTATGTGATTTTGGTTTGATTTGGTACTTAATTATGTTTTTAATATTTTTAGGTCTTAAGTGGTGAAAAGAAGCGTGAGGAGAGTGTTTTGAAGGGTTAATTGAGCCATGGAGATGTTTGAAGAAGCAAAAGGATGAGTTGTGGAAGAGAGGTTCATCACGACTTTGTGACAGCCATCGCTTGCTCGTGATGGAATGCAGGCAATGAGCCACTGTAGCGGCAGCAATGCCTGGGCACATCAACACAGCATCAATTCATCGTGACATCGCGACTCCCATCGCATACATGCTATGATTGGGACACTACAGATCACGTGCACAACTGCCTAATCCTGATTTTTATCAGTTTTTTAGGATTTTTTACTCCTATAAAAGGGAAATAAAAAATTATGAGTACGAGACTTAGCTTGGGACTCAAATATTAGCTTTTTATTTCATTTTTTTCTGTGAGATTGAAGGGGGTGCATTCTAGGATTTCAAAATTTTTCTTTTTCTTGTTTGGTTTTCCACACACACAAGATATTGCTTGGTGGGCACATTCATATTTCAGCATACCTGTTAACAGTAGAAAGAAGTATTTTTGCTCTTGAGGGTCATTTTGACTTTGGCTTTAAGGATTGAAGACCACCAGCCTCCAATTTCCAGATTTGAAGATTCAATGGAGTATCATAACTTTTTTCTTCTTCTTAATATCTGCTGCTATTTTAGTTTGATTATGGATATTACATTAATTTATTTAGTATTCATGTTAGGCTAAATTCTTTTTGGATGCTTGGTTAACAACTCCAATTTTGTAATAAACTTCCATTATTTTGTAGAATGAATTATTATTTTCATTTCAATTCAATTGCTCTTTATTAATTTCTAAATTAATAATTGATTGGCCACCAATGATTAAATTAAGAATGAACATATTATGACTTAATTATTAGATATATCATCTTTAATCTAATATAAAATTTGGATTGAACATTAGTTAATTTATTAGTTTGATTAACTAATGTATAAGATGATTGCTAGGAAATATTAATTCGGTAAACTTAATATTTGGGAGGATAATACAGAATTGGGGGAGCGAAACCAAGTATTTGTTTAATTCATTGATTTTATTCTTTAATTTAATTTGCAATTCAATTTATAGTTTAATTAATTTAGTTCTTAATCAAAATAAAATCAAACAGATTAGAGTATTTAGGTTGTATTCCTTATACATTGGTAATTAGAGTAATTGTGAATTTAAGCTAGTGATTCCTTGTAAAATCGACTCCGAAAGTATATTTGTCTTCCTACGATTGGCTCGTGTACTTGCGGATTAAACCTTGAGTTGACATCACATAAAGCCCTTGAATACAGTTCAATTTCTTCCTAATAGTGCAACTTTTGTGAAAAAATTTGGTATTCATACCACCTTCACAGAGCCAAAAAATTTTCGGTCTTTGCTTATAGTACAATTCTTCTTGCTCTAGCCAAAAACTCAATTGAGCTTTAAGAGCTTTACATCTACAAATTGAATCGTCATCTTGAAAAGGTTGCAATCGCTCAATTTCTCTTTTACATATAACAATACCCTTCTTGAAGCGAAGATAGAAATTTTTGCTCCAATTTGCCAGAGCTAAAAAACAGTTGCCCAATTTCTCAATCACCGTCCCATCACTACCTTTCCACCCATCTTCAATCACAAGACCAAAGCCCTATTCAAAAATTCACATATTCTCAAATAGGAATCTCCTTGCCTTTCTTTCAGGTACCTGCACATGATATGGACAAAGAAAAATAGGAGTATGGTCTGATACTGGGGCAACCAAGTTTGGGAAAGAAGCATCCGGGAACAATTCATTCCAGCTAACAGTGACCATTGCCCGATCTAACCGTTCTTCCACACTGTGAGAACTACCTTTTCCCCTTTTTCGAGTGAAGGGATTGTTATCGATGTCCTAGTGAATTCACTGTTTTTTATATATTAAATAATATATCACAATGAATCCGTATAAATTTCACATTCATAATAAATAAATATTTGAGTTGTTGATTAAATTATGAATGCAGTAGTTAAATATTCTATAAAATATACGACTCTTTGATTATCTACAGAGAATTTATTATCAACAACTTAAATAATTTTAAAAATATTTATAATCAGTATAGGACAATAAATTAAGCATTTATTGAACTTTTAGGTTATCATATGATTTATTTTGAGAAAAAATCTCATTCTTCATGATATAATGATATATAGATAAACCAATGGGTTCTTAAATAGTTAAAGGTACCGAACAATGACGCCTGATAATAAATACATAAATAGTGTTAGATATCAACAATTATTATCTTGGTCCTAATATATTAGTCTTTTACAACTCGAAGTCTTTTAATTTGAGGTGTAAAGACTATCATTTTATGGGTAGCTGTAGAAGTGCTTTTACCTTATACTGGGCTATTCACGCTTGGTATTCCTGCTCATAGTCACCATAGTTAGTTATGTATTGAGACATGAGATTATCAATAGTAGAAATCGTTACCCTGTAGCACCAGGGTAAGATCCTAATGAATTTGATATTTTGATTCTGATAAAATAAATTCATGTACTGGAAAAATATGACTTATTCAATGTAAGATTGAATTATTAATTAGATTAATAATGATAAGTCTTATTTTAATCAGAATGTAAATTATTACTTAGTAGAATATTGACTAATAAAGTTTGACATATTGTGACCCTAATCAATATCGAGATCATAACGAGAGAATTTAATATTATGCTTTAGAGGTCAAATTAATATTTGAGATTTTATCGGTAATCAAAAGGAGAATTCCGAAATGACATTTAATGTGTCTAGATATACGAAAAATTTGGAAATAGTGTCCAATATAATATCAAAGAGTTAATATTGAAGGGTTTTGATCATGTATCACATACATATAAAGCAGCGAAAAATAAAATTTTCAAAACCCGAATCAAAAGATTATATATGTGCCAATTAAAACTAATTTAACCAAAGAAAATTCAGAATTTATACATTTATAATTTCTTGATTTTTCTTCAACTTTTCACCTTGTTGGGTTGTAGCAAACCACAACAATCCAATCTTGGATTGTCTCTAACAATATCCACGTGAAGATGAGAGGATGAGACCACTAGGCAGATGGCTTGAACATACCTCTAAGTGCTAACAATGGTGTATGTTTATATGAGAAGAAAATTAAACTCTTTAATTTTCTTGTTTTCTCCAAAAATTTTTCTTCTCCCAAAAATTTTTCCTTATCTATTTTGTCTTTTGGGGTCTTTTAGATCCAAAAGAACATCAAAAGAATAGATCCAAATTGAAGAGAGGAGAAAGTGGACTTACAAGAATAGTAATGGCCATTAAGGCCAATGTAAGGGCATTGGCCAGCTGCTACGCGCTAGCACGCGCAGCAGCCCGCCTGGGCCTGGCAGGCCTACCAGGCCAGCAGGCCCACACAGACCGTCAACTCCCCCGAGCAATTTTTTTCCACGATCTTATCACGAACCGACTCAAAATAATTTTCTCATATTTTGGATCTCATCCTAAGCCATTTTACTCATTTTTTACATCTCCAAAGCGTGTAACCCATTAGGTTTCCGGTTATGTTGGCCACTTAACTTATCAAATAATTTAAGCAAATCATGAGTGGTATCTAACAATGCATCATGATCCCCAATTGACTGAAAAGTCAGTGGTTTGACTACGAACCTTTCCATAGACAATAATATGTGCAACTCGTCCTTTCACCATTCTATACCCCACTCGGTTCAGAGCATGGACTATGTGTCGCTCCCGCTAGACTGACTACGTCACACCTAGCCCAAGTCATTTTAGATCTTGTCACTGAGACTCATTACTCAATTAGACATGTCACTGAAGACCATCTTCATGGCAGTTCCACTCTGGCCAAAGATTCCCGAGTAATGATCCCAATAAGAGGCCGTGGTTATACTCTCCCTTTATCAGGAGCGGTGAATCCTCTATTGGCTACCCAATTACCTTCAAATACCTCAAGCTGCACCCAATCACCACCCTATGAGCGACCTCTATGAGGCAACAAGGAATGGAGTCAAAGCATAGAATCAGTATCCAAGATATCCTTGAGAACCTCAAGTCTAAGGATACATGCACCATTGCTATGATGAGACTATCATTGACATTTGAATAGATAATCCATATGATTGTCTCATAGAAGGTCATCCAATGTACTTGACTACTCTTAGTAAGCATCCACATGTTAACGTTGAACATCTCATGCTCACAGCTTATGAGATCTACTGTTTGATCTAATCAAGGAGTATAACATGTGCTAGTCTATCCGGATCAATAATGTCCCGACTTGTTAATCCTATGACTTGGGATAATTTAGATACTAACATAATTACACATGATAGGAATCTCATTATCATGATCCCATCATGATTTCCTTGATGCTATGTTTGATATCATGGACTTTCATTAATCTGCTTAAGATCTGTATCAATTCATATGCAAATGAATACCAATATAATGAAAATATGCCTTTATGAATATGTACACTAAGTGCCTGAAGCGATTGCCTTTTTGGGCACATCTCTAACAATTACTCTATTAGACATGGCATAGAAGACCATCTTTAGGATGTTTCCACTCTGGTTAGAGATTCCCAAGTAATGATCCCAACAAGAGGCCGTGAGTATACACTTCCTCTATCAAGAGTGGTTAATCCTCTGTTGGCTACCCAATTACCTTCGAATACCTCAAGCTGTAACCAATCACAACCCTATGAGCAACCTCTATGAGTCAATAAGGAATGGAGTCAAAGCACATAATCAGTATCTAAGATATCCTCGAGCACCTCAAGTCTAAGGATACTTGCGTCATTGCTATAATGATACTATCATTAAAATTTGAATAAATAATCCATAATATCGTGTCATAGCAGGTCATCCAATGTACTTGACTACTCATAGTAAGCATCCACATGTTAACTTTAAACATTTCATGTTCACAGCTTATGAGATCTATTGCTTCATCTAATTAAGGAGTATAACATGTGCTAGTCTATCCGGATTAATAATGTCCTATCTCATTAATTTTATGACTAGGGATAATTTAGAAACTAATATAATTACACATGATAGGAATCTTATTATCATGGTCTCATCATGATTTCCTTCATACTATGTTTTATATCATGAAGTTTCATTAATTAGTTTAAGATCTATATCAATTCATATGCAAATGAATACTAATATAATGAAAGAATGTCTTTATGAATGTGTATATTAAGTGTATGAGGCAATTGCCTTTCGGGCACATCTCTAACAAATATGTCATTTTGTTCGCTTATAAGAAATCCATTTCTCTCTGGAACAGTGCGTATCCCATTTGACCTACGAAGTTCTTGTGTTTCAAAAGGTTTGTTAGAGATGTGCCCAAACGGCAATCGCCTTAGGCACTTAGTGTACACATTAATAAAGGCATTCTTTCATTATATTAGTGTTCATTTGCATATGAATTGATATATATCTTAAATTGAGTAACGAAAGTCCATGATATGAAACATAGCATGAAGAAAATCATGATGGAATCATGATAATGAGATTCCTATCACGTGTAATTATTTTAGTATCTAAATTATCCCTAACCATAGGATCAATAAGATGTGAAATTGTTGATCCGGATAGACTAGCACATGTTATACTCCTTAATTGGATCAAGCAATAGATCTCATAAGCTGTGAATAAGAGATGTTCAAAGTTTACATGTGGATGCTTACTAGGAGCAGTAAAACACATTGGATGGCCTGCTATGAGACAATCATATGAATTATCTAGTCAAATGTCAATGATAGTCTCAGCATAGCAATGGGGCTAGTATCCTTAGACTTAAGGTACTTAAGGATATCTTGGATATTGATTATATGCTTTGACTCCATTCCTTGCTACCTTATAGAGGTCGCTCATAGGGTGGTGATTTGGTACATTTTGAGGTATTCGAAGGTAATTGGATAGCCAACAGAAGATTCACTACTCCTGATGGAGGGAGAGGTTACCCACACCCTCTTGTCGGGATCATTACTCGAGAATCTCTGTCTATAGTGGAAATGTCCTAAAGATGGTCTTAGTGACATGTTTAATAGAGTAATGAGTCCCAAGTACAAGATCTAACATCCCTTAGGCTAGATGTGACGTAGTGAGTCTAGCGGGAGCTGACACATAGTCCATGCTTTGAACCAAGTGGGGTATAGGATGGTGAAAGGATGAATTGCATATATTGTTGTCTATGGAAAGGTTCGTAGTCAAAACACTGACTTTTCGGTCAATTGGGGGTCATGATGTGTTGATAGATACCGCTCATGACTTGCTTAAATTATTTGATAATTTAAGTAGCCAATATAACCGGGAACCTAATGGGTCGCATGCTTTGGAGATGTGAAGATTGATTAAAATGGCATTAGATGAGATCCAAAAATATGAGTGAATTATTTCGAGTCGGTTTGCAATAAGATTGCGAAAAAATATTACTTGGGGGGGTTGACGGGCCCGCTGGCCTAGTAGGCTGATTGGCCTGCCCAACAGGCCCAAGCGGGCTGTTGTGCACGCTAGTGCGCAGCAACTCGTAATGGCCATTAAGTGGCCAACTAAATGGCCTAAATGGCCATAAGCCACATAACTCCCATTTTTCTTCTCTCTTAATTTTGATCTATGAAACTGATATTCTTTTGGATCTAAAAAAGACTCCCAAAGACAAAATAAACAAGAAAAGGTTTTTGGAGAAGAAAAAAATTTTGGGAAAATGAAAGAGTTAATTTTTCTCTCGAAGGAACACACATCATTTCTAGCACTTTGAGGTGTGATCAAGCCATCTCCCTAGTGGATTCATTCTTTCTTCTTCGCGTGGATATTGTTAGAGACAATCGTAGATTGGATTGTTGTGGTTTGCTACAACCCAACAAGGTTAGTAGTTGAAGAAAAATAAAAAGTTATAAAGGTATAATTTCTAAATTTTCTTTAGTTAAATTAGTTTTAATTGGCACAAGTATAATCCTTTAATTCGGGTTTTAAAAATTTTATTTTCCGTTGCATAAAATGTATATGATACATGCTCAAAACCCTTCATTTGTATCAGAGCCACCCTATGCCCATTAAAAATAATTTTAATTTAAGGTGCAATTGGATTGCATGGTTTTGATGATTTTGGATCTTTTGATTTGTAAAATTGAAATTAATTTGTAAAATTTGTTTTACATATTTTTCTTTTTATGATCTAATAATGAGATGATTGAGGATGATTATATTGATTGAAAAATGGTATGAATATGATTCAAATAATTAATTTCGAATTTATTACAAATTTGTTGAAAATTGCATAGTTGATGAATATGTGATGTTGTTTGGCTTAATTGTTGGGGCTGTTCATATTTTTCTTTTAATTTGATTATTTAAAAATTATTTAGATACATTGATACTGTGTTTAAGCATTTAGAAGTGTCCAATAATTAATTAATAATTGTTTTAATCAATTTTTCAAACAAACACCGAAACGAGGTTGTTTTGGATACCCGGCATGACTGTTTTGTTTGATTTTTTTTTTGTATGTGAATATTTCATTTCCAGTACCTTGAAATATTTTTATGTGATTAAAAATATGTTATTTTAATTTTAGTTGCATGCCAAAATTAATTTGCTCTAATTTAAATTTCCAAATTAATTCTAGACGTTAAATGGGTCACTTTGAGCTTCTTATGTGTTGGTTCATTTATTTTAATAATTTTGGCACAAAATTTTGGATTATGCCAAAATTATTTTGATGGACTTGAGATGCCCTAAAGATGCTTAGAATGATGATTTG
Source organism: Balakata baccata (assembly GCA_949630135.1). Classification (NCBI taxonomy): domain Eukaryota; kingdom Viridiplantae; phylum Streptophyta; class Magnoliopsida; order Malpighiales; family Euphorbiaceae; genus Balakata; species Balakata baccata. Next base: position 3,309 of record CATIWF010018873.1, on the reverse strand, counting down.
AAATTCTGAAAATTTTGGAAATTTTTGGAAATTAATTTTGAATTAATTTAGATTGAGGAAATAGCTTATCTAGTATAACTAGAAAATGACATATATGTTAAAATTAAATTATTTAATTTTTGACAGCATAATAATTTGATTGTAAGGTGAATTAATTATGAATTACTTTTGGAAATATGTAATTTAATTTAATTTGATTAATTATTAAATTCCACAATAAAATAACATACAAAATTAAATTGACTGAAACAACAAAAGTAGGCAATTTCAGTTCAAGTGTTGAATCAATTTTTATATTTACAATCCAAAATCATCACTACCTATTTTATTTTAATTTTATGCATTAGAGAATGCATGCTAGAGGTGTTTGGAAGGCATGACGGATGATTATGGACTTAGGACCAATGTAATTGAGCATGTATGAAATTTTTTTTTATAGTAAATAGGGCGTGCGTGTCCCTACCTATCTCTTCTTTCTCATGTATTTCTTTTCTCATCTTACTCTCCTCAAATGTAAATTGTGTTTTCTATTTTTGAAATATGTAGTTAGATTACATAGGATTAGGATAGAATGGAGAAACAAAGGAGCAAGAAGCAAAAGAGATGGTGTCATAAACAAGAAGACTTAGAACTAGGAATTTGATTTCTATTTTTGGGTTGTAATTCATGCATATACCTAAGTAAGACCTAGTCAATCTCTTTATGGCTTAAGAGATTGATTTTAGTATGTCCATAATCATGTCATATAGTTAATGTAACTATCCTTATATATCCATGTGGTGAATGTATGATATATAAAAGCATGCAGCAATAACATGATGAGACTAAATTAACAAAATCTATCGCTAAACAAACAATTATGTCTTAATCTTTCCATTGATATGGGGAGAACCAAAGTTCTTCTAGAGTTAGAGTTGTTGAGTTACCTCAAACTCATTCTATAAAAATATGTTCGAACTATTGAAATTAGATTTCATGATTAATGGGTTGGACTTAACCAAAACCATTGATTTGTTGGATTTGAGCCAAGGTCAATATATATTGGAGGCGAAGTTAGGTAAGTGTACATGAGATGTGCATAAATCAAGAGTTGATAGCCCAATGTGTGTGCACACATCAATTAGTTGATAGATATGCAATTTTTATGGATCGGATACCTGCCAATTAAACTAAGGATGGTTTGTTGAGTTGTCTCAAGGTCATTCTTAGCAAATTGGATATCGACCCACTAGGAGGACTTACACATAAGTTCTCGCGAATCCATAGTGAGGGCCATGGGTTTGCAATAAAATAGTGGAAGCCATAATGCATTTTTTTAAAGACCTAATATCATGCATTCACTCATGTACATACTTCTACAATCTCGATCTTTACACCTAATTTGTTGGAATCATATTATTCAATGTGAATCAAAGCATTATCATGAGTCATACATTTTGACTAACCTAAGCTTCCTTGACTGGTATAAAACTGAGAATGGTTCTCAATTCTAAAATAGCCAAAGTATCATAATAGCAATTTCCTTCCCTTAATGCTTGAGATGCAAGTATTATGAACAATTTGCATACAATAATTACTTGAATAACAATGGATTGGTCCTAAGTTGTTCAAACTTCAAAAGCAGCATGAAATGGATGCAAAACCATTATGTATCATCTTAGAGTGATGGCCAATGAGCAAGCTCACGCTGAGTGATATGAGATATCTAAATTGCTTTACTACTCTAAGATGATATAAAGGAGATCTAAAATGTTGCATGCATTATAGATAAGAGGAAAAAGTAGAGAGACATCGTAAAAGGTTCTTCCATTATAGCAAGAGTTGCAAAATAGAAATGGAACAACAAAGCTTATTTAGAGTTTTTTTTTTTTTTGCAAATAAGCTAAAGAAAAGGCATATAGATGCACCTTCTATTTCAAGTAAATTTGATAAAGAGGATAACATTGTTTCTTATAATAACACATGAATATTAGATGTTACATGTAGGTCTCACATATAATAGAAATGCAGGACCAAAGAAACAATAGAAAGCTTAAGAAAGGAGGATTCAAAACTATGCACATTGGCCATATAGCAATAGTTGCTACAATAGCTATAGAGACTAAGTTTCAACACTCTCTAGTAAGCTTGTTCAAAGGTTTAAACAATTGCAATTTTGTTTTAGTTTATGAATAAAGAAAATAATTTTGTTTAATAGTTAAACAAAAGTTTATTTCATTTGAATGTTAAGAACAATTGTTGTTATGTGTGGCCAATTGATATTCCTTGTGAAACTAAAACATTATGCAGTGGAGTTTATAATCCTGAAATTCTTGACTCTATCCTCAATATTAAATTTGAAAAGTTGATGACTCAAAACCATATATTATGGCATTGTCAACCTGGGCATATAAAAGAGAATCACATGATGAGTTACGGCTACTTGGGATTATTTGATAGTGAATCATGTGACACATGTGAATCTCATTTACTAAGCAAGTTGACAAAATCACTTTTTAGCGAAAAAGGATGAACATGCAAAATGACTGATGAAACTTGTACATATAGATGTATGTGGACCAATGTTCATACATGCCATAAACTGTTTTTGTTAGAGATGTGCCCAAAAGGCAATCGCCTCAGGCACATAGTGTATACATTCATAACGACATTCTTTCATTCCATTAGTGTTCATTTGCATATGAATTGATATAGATCGTAAATTGATTAATGAAAGTCCATGATATGAAACATAGCATGAAGGAAATCATGATGGGATCATGATAATGAGATTCCTATCATGTGTAATTATGTTAGTATCTAAATTATCCCTAGTCATAGGATTAACAAGACGGGAGATTGTTGATCCGGATAGACTAGCACATGTTATACTCCTTGATTAGATCAAGCAGTAGATCTCATAAGCTGTGAGCATGAGATGTTCAATGTTAACATGTGGATGCTTGCTAAGAGTAGTCAAGTACATTGGATGACCTACTATTAGACAATCATATGGATTATCTATTCAAATGTCAATGAAAGTCAGTGGTTTGACTATGAACCTTTCCATAGACAACAATATGTGCAACTCGTCCTTTCACCATTTTATACCCCACTCGGTTCAGAGCATGGATTATGTGTCAGCTCCTGCTAGACTAACTACGCTACACCTAGCCCAAGTGATTTTACATCTTGCCATTGAGACTCATTACTCAATTAGACATGTCACTGAAAACCATCTTCATGACAGTTCTACTCTAGCCAGAGATTCCCGAGTAATGATCCCAACAAGTGGTCGTGGGTATACTCTTCCTCTATCAGGAGCGATGA
>CATIWF010018867.1:0-16446 GCA_949630135.1 Balakata baccata | reverse complement strand
CAGTTTAATGATGTAAATGGTCCAATTGTACAATGAGGGGGTCATTTATGTTTCATCGCTGCATCAACCTAATGAATTTATAGCTTTACTGACTTTTAAGCTTAAAAAAACCAAATAAATATTCATATCATCTACATATTGTACTTTCTTGTTTAATTTTTTCATATTTATTTGCTCTCATGCAAAATCAATAGTAGAATCGTTTGGTTCCTTTTTCGGTGTCTTGTGCTTTCAAACTAGTAAAGTCATGTTTGGTATTTTAAAAGAATAAAAAATAAAATTTGATTCCTATGCTAGTGTTTTTAGTATTTTTATATTTTTCTTTGATATGCTCATTTAATTATAATTGATATTATGTTTTTATTTAATGCGATTCTATAAATATAAATAAGAGAAATAAGATTCAAAAAATTAATTATATATCTATAATTGCCTTAATTTTTAACAGTTGAGCATATTTTTGAGAATATAAAATATTTTATTTAAAAATTATAGAAATAATTTTAAATATCAATAAATTTGAAATATTAATTTTATAATGTACAAAAATCAGAATTTTATTTTTAAATAATGTAAATATCAAACTCAAATTTTGAAATGAGACTTCCATTCATGTTCTAAAATGAAATTCACCAAAGAGAATTAATAATAACTACATGTCAATGTAGGATTATACAAAATACAGACACTACTGTTTATGTTCGCAATAAATCCTTGCCGTGGAGGACTTTGCAGCGAACAGATTTCAAATTTCAGAATACGCACCGTCAGATTTACATACTTTTTTTTATTGGTCAAAAGTTAAAAGGTGAAAGGCAACCGGCAATGATGACGTAATGACAAGTGGGACCCATTCTGAGTGGCCTTTCTACTGACAAGTTTCAGAGGTATAATGATATTTAACCCTTCAGAGGTCTTCCTGTCTGCCAAGTTGGACAGTTTTTTTCTCTCTCTTTTCACTTTCTGTCGGATAAGAGTGGGACCTGCCTCTTAATTAATCAAGCTTCCAGCTACTCTTGATCAGTCTGGCCAATGGGCATTCATGACTCACGACTTATATTCATTTCGCATAAAATAAAAAAATTAATTGCTGAAAATTATTTCAATTTTTATAATATTAAACTGTATTTTTTATTTTTTAAAAATAAACTGTTGCATTAAAATTACGTTTTATTTTCTATTTTTTATTTAAATACACCAACTTTTAAAATTTTATAAATTTTAGCGTAATTTTGCTGATATAACATAAAATTTCAGTTAGATTAAAATTGTTTTTTAAAATTTTATAAATTTATAAATTTCGACAAAATTTTGCTGATATAACATAAGATTTCAATCATATTAAAACGGTTATATTAATTGTAATACTGAATCATCTTAGAAATTATAAAACATAATTATTTTTGTTTTTTAAATTTTTAAAACTAAATATCTCTTTCAATTTGAAAGATAATACATGAACATGTTGTGATTATGAGTTGTTTAGTCAGTAAAGTAAAAATAAATAAAAATTTTATTATAAGTAGAGTCTTTTTATAAAGATTTAAGTTTTAAAATTTAAAAAAAAATAAAAAACGATTGTGTTTTAAAGTTTCTAAAATGACTCATATTCCTATTCAGCTTTCTAGTTAACACAATATTTTTAATTTTGCTGAAATTATATATTATATCAATAGAATTTTACCAGAATTTATAAATTTAATAAAATTTTGAAAGTTTGTGCATTTAAATGAAAAAATAGAAAATACAATTTAATTTTGATACAAATTTAAAAGTTTAGTTTATTTTTGGAATTATCTCTTTTTATTTAAATATATAAAATTTTAAAATTTTATTAATTTATGAATTCTGAAAAAATTCTACTGATATTGTATAAAATTCTAATGAGATTAAAAAGATTGTACTAACTAAAAAGCTGATTATGAAATTGAGTTATCTTACAAACTTTTTGAGAAAAAAAAACCTAAATCTCTCTTTAAATTTGAAAAATAATATATATAGCTTTATGCTTGGGAGTTGTTTGGTCAATAGAGCAAGAAAAAATAAAAATTTTATTGTCAACAGAGTTTTATCAGAGAAATTTAGGTTTTAAAATTAAAGAAAAAAATAAAAACAATGACTTTTTTAAGATATCTCAGTTTTCTAATCTAACACAACATTCTTAATTTCACTGAAATTTTATGTCATTTCAACAGAATTTCACCAAAATTTATAAATAGATAAAATTTTAAAAATTTGTATATTTAAATAAGAAAATAGCAAGTACAATTTAATTTGGATACAACTAGAAAGTTAAGGTTATTTTTGGCAAATTTCCAAATAAAAATATATTTAAGTGTATTCAAATTTTTAACTTTTTAAATTATAATTCTTAAATTTTATGAAATATATAATAATTAAAAATTATAGAGTATTATTCATATATGTATACATATTAAACCACTCAATTATTCATGAATTTATATAATAAATTTAATAAAATAGTTATAAGTAAAAAAAATAGCAACATAATAATATAATGAGAAATTAATGAATATATTTATATAAGTAATATAATAATTAGGGATTGAGTTTAATTAATTAATTATAATAGACTAATTGCATAAAAATTACAATGTCATGATTCAATTGAATATACGATTCAATTATAAAATAAAGACTTATACAGTTAAAATTGAGAATTTAAAAATAATCGATTTTCATCAACACATAAAACTCATAACACAATTGTAGAAATTAACAATTAAATCGGAGAACCGTTGAATCCAACACTAAAAATCATATAATTAGATTGGACACATAACACAATTATTAAGTCAGTAGCTATAAATTGAAAATTGAGTAAATTAATTCTTAATAATATAATAATAATTAACAAATAAATCGAAGAACCATGAAAGGCCAGCTTAGTAATCCGATCAAAATTGGTTGGTTTCGAATTCAGGTCACTTTTGGGTTGTTTTCAAATTAAATCTAAATTAGTCTATAATTGATTAAATTGAAATTAAATTAATTTATCTATATACAATTAAGCTATCTGAGAAGAGAATAAAACTCAAAGAGGTTGCAAAGGATAAGAGATCATGACTATTACTTCAAAATTCAAATTAAGTTGGGCTGTAAAGGTTGGTAAGGAATATAATAGCTCGGAATGATATGCTAAAATTTGTTCTTTCTATCACAGTTAATCAAATGAGCTACCTTTTCTCCCTCTAGAAATTAACCAATTCTCCAGTCTCCACCCTCTCCCTCACTCTACTCCTTAAACATAAATGCAATTACGATAGTAAGGCAAAGTGGTGCAGAGACTGCAAAACCGGTAACCAGTAAATTATATTAAAAAAAAAAACAACAACAACAACAGAGTTAATATAAATATTATGCACAGTGCCCAGTGGGAACGGCTACTTTTGCATTGAGCCCTTGAATTACTATTTATCTACATTAAGCCCCTCAATTTAATTCAATTTTATACTGCATTAAGCTCTCAGCTCCTAGATTATTATTCGCAGACATTAAACCATTCACGTATTGTAATTTTGATCTTTAAAAAAAAAAAAAAAGAAAGAAAAACTAGTGCAAAAATTTAGAAGTAGAAATGTTGCAAAGAAATGTAGAACTACTAGAGTTATGCAAAAAGTTTATATATAATTATAGGGGGAAATTACTATTTATGATATAATATATTTATCTGAAATTTGAAAATTATACGATTTATTCTATGTAATTTAATATAATATATTTGTACCCCTTGAAATTCAAAAATTATACTATTTACTCCCGAAATTTGACATATTTGCACTAATACCCCATGCAAATTTGATATATTATACTAATATTTTCATAAGTTTGACATATTGTATACTAGTATTTTCCTGGACAAAAGAAAATATTTTTTCTTACTAACAGTAAATGTCTTAAAATTTAATAGAATGACTATATATATAATTTAATAGAAATAAAATAGGAGTAGCAACTTGTAAACCTTACTAGAATAGTAGTGTATTATTTCAAATTATATAGGATAAATATAATAATTTTTCCTAATTACGGTGACAACTCAATTAAAATAAAATTAAGGTGCTTAATGTTGATAAATAACAGTTCATGACATTAAAGTGGTGCATATGCATGGTGTAACAATCCATGCTCAACTATCCTGCAATAATAATATGCAAAATGATCAAACCATACAGTCTAAATGCTTAACCCATATTATTATTAGTAGTTGGTGCAATAGCTTATAAAGTTTTTTTTTCTTTCTCAATCTTTTATGGGATTCCATAGCATCTCAAGTTACCTCATCTTCAGGTTTGACTATTTACATTCGATCTAAATTTTCTTTTGTGTTTTGCCTATTTGGAATTTGACTAGTGACATTACACATGGAACCAAAGTTTTTTTATTTTTTGATAAGCTGAATTTTATTATTATAAAACGGAAAAAACCACGATGAGCGAATAATTCAAGATGATAGAAATAATTCCAACTAAAGTTAAAGGGGTTAAGTTAAACTGAAGTTGACAGATAACAGATAACAGATAAAGAGACATGTAGGATTTAAGGGCTTACGTATGCATTTCACCCAATAGGTACTTGGTGGGAACTAATTCTATAAATACATGTTGAAGTTCAAAACGGAATTATATCATTACATTCCAAAGAAAAAAAAAAATGGAAGCATTAGGCTATGCAGAATCTATTATATTCCTAGCAATTGTTTTCCTTATCTTCTTGATCATTTTCTTGTTCAAAACAAGCAATGGTCTACCAAGGAATTGGCCCTTCCTTGGAATGTCAGTAACGTTGCTTCTCAACATTCATAAGCTTTATGAAAAAGTTTCTGAAATTCTTCAGACAAGCAGTGGCACTTTTCTTCTCAAAGGTATTTGGTTCACTAACATGGACATGTTGATGACTTGTGATCCTAAAAATCTTCATTATATCACCACCACAAAATTTTCCAATTACCCAAAAGGATCCAACACCATGGAGCTGTTTGAAATTTTGGGAATTTCACTCTTCAATTTAGACTTCGATGAATGGGGTAGTTACAGGAAAATCCTCCATAACTATTTCAAACGCCAACAGTTTTATCTGAACAAAGTCATTGTTGATAATGTGAATGAAGGGCTGATCCCATTTCTTGAACATGTATCAACACAAGGTATTGTGGTAGATATGGCTGATCTGTGTAGAAGACACACATATGATGCTGCTTGCTGTCTCTCTACTGGGTATAAACCCAATATTCTCTCCATTGATTTTCCGGAAAATCGATTCGATGAGGCCATGGATGGTGCTTGTGAAGCAATGTTCTCAAGACATATTTTTCCTGCAATGTTATGGAGGCTGCAGAGCTGGCTAGGGCTTGGAGTAGAGAAGAAAATGAGTGATGCCAAGAAAATTGTGCATGAAATCGTGACCAATTATATCTCAATGAAGAGACAACAAATAAAGAATGAAGGGGCAAAAAAAATGAAAGGTGAAAAACATTATGATGCATTAGAGTGTCTTCTTACTGATTATACAGAAACTGGAGAGGAACTTCACTCTGAACAAGTTGTGAGAGACAATATAATTGGTCTGATTTTTGCAGCATACGACACAACGAGTTCAACTCTTTCCTGGTTGTTTTGGCTTCTTTCAAGAAACCCACATGTCGTAGCTAAAATCAGACAAGAGATTGAAAATTGTTTTCCAGTTTCACAGGATACAAAATGGCAACTAAGCAACAAAGAAGAGTTGGGCAAGCTGGTTTATCTGCAAGCCGCTATATGTGAGACATTAAGGCTATACCCAGCAGTTCCTCTTCAACAGAGGACTCCAATCGAAGCTGATGTTCTTCCAAGTGGTGATCATGTGAAACCAAAGGTGAGAATTGTGATGTGTGGGTATGGCAGTGGAAGGATGAAATCAATATGGGGAGAAGATTGCCTTGAATTTAGGCCAGAGAGGTGGATTGATGATGAAAATGGAAGCTTCAAGTATGAGAAATCAGTAAATTTTTTCACATTTAACGCAGGACCCAGGATTTGTCCAGGCAAGGAAATGGGTTTTACTATGATCAAAGCAGCCGCAGCGGCTACTATTTACAACTACAATATTCATGTGGTGGATACTGAACCACCGCAACCTAAATCTAGCATTATCTTGCATATGAAGCATGGCATGAGAGTTAGGGTTAAAGGACGGGCTTAAGATGCATGGTTCTTGAGCATGCATAGCTTTACTTACAACATGATTGATAATGATTAAGTGGAGTGGTCATGTTAATTAGTTATTTGATAATAGAGCAGATGTTAAATGTGATTGAACTACTAAGTGTTCGTTATGTTTTACTATCATTCTGTTATAATTTACCATCATTCTGTTATAATTTCCCTGAATTAGTTTTTGATTGTATGTTTATCCAATTTAATTCAAAATGTTCCGACCTATTAGCATCGCTTATGAAATTATAAGATCTTGTGATATTCGATTCGATTTCATTATTTATGTTCAGAATTTGCATATGATTTTGTAAGAATCCTTCTACTATTAGGTTTTTTTTTTTTTTGAAATTTTACAAAAATATAAAAAAACAGGTAAACATTTACAAAAATATCGCATACACAAAGGTTTTTTTTTTTTTAAAATATGGTATACAAAGTTTTTTTTTCAAAACTATCCACAATCAAGGTTTACCTAATGTTTATCCAAGATTTAACACAAAATTAATGAAAACTAAAGTTATAAAAATTTTATCAAATATGTACTTAAGATTTATTCAAGTTATAACCAGAATTTATTCAATATTTACCAGAAAATTAATGAAAATTGAAATTACACAAAATTTACTTAATATTTATCAAGGTCTACTAAAAAATTACCCAAATTTTGTCTAAAGTTTATCCAAAATTTACCAAATGTTTACTATAAAATTAATAAAAATTGAATTTATAAAATGTTTATTAAAGATTTACTCAATGTTTACTTAAATTATATTAAATATTTACAAAAAAAATAATAAAAATTAAAGTTATACAAGATTTATCAAAGATTTACTTAACGTTTACACAAGTTATACCCAATGTTTACAAGAAAATTAAAGAAAGTTGAAGTTATATAAAATTTACTTAAGATTTACTAAGGTTTATTCAATATTTATCCGAAATTTACTAAAAAAATAATGAAAATTAAAGTTACAAAATATTTATCCAAAACTTATCTCAATGTTTACCCGATGTTTACTTAAGATTTATTACAAAATTAATTAAAGTTGAAGTTACATAAGGTTCACCCAAAATTTATCCAAGATTTATCTAATATTTATCCAAGATTTACCCAAAATTTACTCAAGATTTACCATAAAATTAATGAAAATTAAAGTCACAAAAGGTTTATTCAATATTTATTTAAGGTTTATTCAAATTATACCACATATTTACCCAATATTTATAAGAAAATTTATCAAAGTTGAAGTTACATAAGATTTACATAAGATTTATCCAATATTTACCAAATGTTTATTCAAAACTTACCCAACATTAAGCCAATCTCTCAATTAAAAATTACCAAAGATCTACCCAAGGTTTACCAAAGTAAATAACTTTAATTAAATTAATTAAATACAAATTTACATTTTTTTTTGTAATTAAGGTTTGCCCAATGTTTACTTTGGTAATTAAGTTCATTAAATTCAAGTTTACATTTTTTTGCAAGTTAAGTTAATTAAATAATTATTAAAAATAAATAAATACATGCATAAAGACAAATGTTGACCATGCAAATTAATAAAAATCTTAATCCATGTTTAAAATGTGAAAAATGACCATTTTATGTCTTAATTAAATAAAAAATGTACTAAATACACAGTAAAATCTAATATGTGAAAAAAAACAGTAAAATTAAAAATACAGAAACTATAAATGAAAACACGAAAATTTTGTAAGTAAAATTAAAAAAATCTTTCAAGTATTAGTGCTCCATGTAAATTTCCCTTTTCTTTAGCTGCTCTCTTGTTGTCTTTAGCAATTAATATCTGCTGGCATTATTAACATGCATCATAACAAAATAATTTTGGGACTATTACTCATCTCTTCTTGGGAAAAATTACCAATAATAATGTATTTTTGAAAGAGAAAATTGTCAAAAATAATATGAACTTTTAAAGTTATATCAAAATTAAACTGTACTTTCTATTTTTTTTATTTAAATATACAAATTTTTAAAACTTTATCAATTTATGAATTCCGGCAAAACTCTGTTGACATGATATAAAATTTCGGTAAGATTAAAAATGTTGTATTGACTAAGAAGCTGACTAGGAAGTTGATTTGTCTTAGAAACTTCAAACCGTCGTCGTTTTTATTTTTCCTAAAATTTTAAAACATAAATCTCTCTTTAAATTTACAAAATAATACATGTAGCTCTCGTGTTTTAGAGTTGTCTACTCAGCAGAGTAAGGAAAAATAAAAATTTTACTGTCAGTAGAGTTTTGCCAGAGAGATATAGGTTTTAAAATTTTAGGAAAAACAAAAACGATAGCATTTTAAAGTTTCTAAAATGACTTAACTTGATTTGCGAAAGCATTAAGGTGGTTTTTGTAATGCCCACATATAGGACTTAGTTGTAACATAAGAATAAATGACATATGAGGGAATTTTGGTAATTAAAAGTAAGAATTTAAAATATATGTATAGATGAATTAGTCTTGGAAATGTATGAGTGGTGTATTAAAGGTATATGACAGTATATATGAGGTATATTTGGGGTATATGTAAGGTATATTAGTTAATTTTGTCATGAAGGGGATTGCTATAAATAGTTCAAGCTCTATTTAGTTCATTTTAACCGGAACCAAAAAGCTCCAAAACCATATAAATGCCTAAAATCTTCTAAGAACTCACTCTCTCCATGATTTTGATGAGTTTTAAGCTCTTAAAATACAAGATTTACTACTCAAGAACAAGATTTGTACACAAATTTGAGAGATTTACCAAGGAAGAAGATGAAGTTGGAGAGAGAAAGTGTGGAGCTTAAGGAAACTCGGGTCTTCCACCAAATCAACTAAATTTTCTTCCATTCTTTAGTTAAGATTTCATGTTTTTCCTCCTCTTTTAATGAGTTTGTAATGATTTGAACTCGAAATGGGTAAGTTTGATGTAGAACCTTGAATATTCTTTTGGAAAAACAATTTTTAAGGATAGATTGAGTTGATTTACATGTTATTAGATGGATTTAAGAAAGAAAGAACCTAGCCTAATGGTTTTTGAGTTAGGGTTTGGAGTATATGGCTTTACATAATTAAAGATGTTGATATATGGTATGAGTTAATGAGAAATAGTTATGATTATGTATATGAGATGCCTTGGAAGGTGGAGTTACCACCAAAAAGGACTAAGCAAACTTGAAAGCTTGGATTTGGAGTTGGCTCCATAGAAGGTAAGTATACATATACATTCTAATTTGCTAAAATGAAATGATATGATGTTGTATGACATAAAAATGTGATAGATGACATGTTAATTAGAACTGGTTGAAAATAAATAATGAAAAGAAAGATATGTCATAAATTAATAATAAGTATGAGATATGAAAGATATAAGGAAATAAAAGCTATAGATGGAATGAGAATAAAAGTATAGGTTCTCCATGTTTGGCTTACCCAAAAACTCGTAATGAGAAAATATATGATTATTGACTCCATTGCTAAGTGATTAGTTATGGTGGATATGATGGATGGTAATTATGGTCAATTGGTAAAGATTTAGGTTATTTAAGGGCTTAAATGGCTTGTTAAGTAACATTAATGAACAATAAATGACATGTTTGAGAATTAATGATATAAGAATGATTTAAAAATGGTTGATGAAAATATGTTTAAATGGGGTTTCATAAGTAATGACTTATGGAACTTATATGATAAGTATATGTCCAAGGAATAACAAAATATGACATAGTATTTTAAGTACCACAGTTATTAATAATAAAGTATCTAAAATGAGATAACGGGGTAATGAAATTTGTATTTATGTATGGGATCATTGGAAATGATAATTATAAAAGATTATATGAGATTATAAACTCATTTAAGTTAATGAACTTTTAGTTCATTTACCTGCATAAATAGTACATAAGGGATCATAAAGATAGATGAGGAATTTTACTAAGCCTTTAGAGAGGCAATATTGGTACATAATGTATAACATAGAAATGAATAAAATACATACTTGAGGCATTCATGTAATAAGAATGTTTATCAATTGGTGAAATACATATGTATCTTTGTCAAACCACTAACCCAATTGATTGTAAAGTAGGTTCAATGCCTATGTTAAGAATTTATAATTGGTAGATATACAAGTTTCATGAAAGCACCTAAGGTGCTTAAAAGAAATGATTTAATTGAAGTAAGTCTTTTACTTAAGAACTTATGGATTGATGGGTCGAATATAAATGGGAAGCTGGTATCTATGATGTTAATTGTCGATATATGTGTGTGTGTGTGTGTGTGTATGATACTTGGCATGTTATGTTAAGTGAGATGTAAACTTATATGCTGAAAACATGTCGTGGGTCCCTTGAAATAGGGCAAATTCATGAGTAATAGAAGCATATTTTAATATGATTTATTATAAATATTGATAGGTTGGGTGGCAATTGGACCACCACAGAGCCTATACATGTGATATATATATATATATATATATATATATATAGGACAACCTCTTTCACAACCAAGTTAGAGATTTTTATGACCATAAACATGAAAGCAGAATGCTTCATGCCTAGACTTCACGAACAGGCTATTGCGTTATGGTCATGAAGACACTATTCCCATCAAATTGAAAGTTGCTTCATGATATGTAAATGTGTTTGTCACATGCAAGAATATTTTTTATACGATGTTATAAAAAAAATAAAAAGGAACATATTTATGAACTTGAATAGACATGGGACTGTGATTATATGTTATGCATATGAGAAATAAGAAATTTTATTAAATACTTGTTTCTCTATATGATGACTACTTTAGGGTAAATGATGTATCATAAAGGGGATAAGTGATACGTATCGATGAGATGTATGAGTGAAGATCAGATTGTCTAGCCCTGGTTTAGGTATTCTTGTTCCTGGTACTCATACTCATTATACTCAGTCAGGTTAACTGAGCTCAGGTTTGAGTGAGTACGCTTAACTTGAGAAGCTCAAATGAGTATACGTATTACAATGGATAATTAAGAAGTCTAGCCCTGGTCTGAGTGCATCTACTTCATGCCTTGTATACAGAGTGAGTAGGATGTCTAGCTCTGAACCGAGTGCGCCTGCTTCACACTCCGTATCTGGCCAGTCCAAGAATGAAGCTTAGGCTATTTATTTAAATAAGAAATGGAACATGGAAAATTCCTTAATTTCATGAGCAAAAGAATGAGAAAAGTAATATGATGTAGTATAAATTTGTTATATGAATATGATATATATGTGTGTGTGTGTGTGTGTGACATTAAATATGCATATACCTTGAATGTATTGAGTAATGATATATAAAAATGATGTGCGAATAATAGATGAGAATGACCGATGGTTGACTCAATTACCGATTTAAAAAGTAAAGACTTGAATTTTCGGGAGTTCAGTTTCCCCTTCGATACTTGATACACACTCGAACCTTCGAGAGATCAATGCATGGATTGGTAATTTAGATACAAAAGAACCGTTAGACTGTATAACTTTGAAATAACTACACCAAGATCCAGATATGCATGAAGTTGAAATAATAGGATATTTAAATTAAGAAAAAGAATTGTAAATTAAATAAGCATGTGTGTATAAGTCATTGATTAAATAAGTGACTTGGCATGACTGTTGAATTATTATACTTACATGTTTTGTAATGGTTGTGTTACCAACTTTTACATGCTATAAAATTTTGTAATTATGCTTAGCGTGTTTTCATGTGCACGCACATTATAGAGCCAATATATAGTTAATGTAGCAGTTGATAGCGGAGATGCCAAAGTCATGTCAAGAGGATATTGTTTATACTCCAGATTGTAGACCGGACATTTTCATAGCATGCATTTATTTATTAAATTCATTCATAGGAATGTAATTAATTATGTTTGTTATCTTGAAATTATGTAATATGATGCATAGACAAAGAAAAAGTTTAAAAAAAAAAAAGAATAAATATAGCTTAACTACATATAGTTGAGATGCATGAGATGATGACTTTATAAGTCTATGATATTATATTATATGTAATTGTACATGCAAACAGAAAATAGTATTAACTAGTTTAAACTATATTCAATAAGTTAGACAAGCAAGTCTAAATCAAAATACATACATAGAATATGATAGTAACTTAAAATGAAAAAATTTTAAATTTGAATAGGTTATAGCTAATCAGTCTGTAATACTTAATATATATTATAGGATATACTCATGATATATGGGAGGGTGTTACAATTTTCCCCCTCACATCTAATAAAATAAATATTGCTTATATAAAAAAAAATGACTCAACTTTCTAGTCAATATGGTATTTTAATTTTGCTGAACTTTATGTCATGTCAATAAAGTTTCGTCGGAATTTATAAATTGATAAATTTTTAAAAATTTATATATTTAAATAAAAAAATTAATGTACAATTTAATTTTGATATAATCTTAAAAGTTGAAATTATTTTTAGCAATTTTTCCTTATAAAATGAATATAACTATTTTTCACTAGTCAAATATACGGGAAAATCTCTTCAAGGGGATGATAAAAGACATTAATGGTGCACGTGGTCTTTTTTTAAAATTATTCATATTCTGGGTTTGGCTTCTCGAGAGTTTGGATTGGTAGAGGATGGTTTTGTTTTAGGTGGAGGACAGAGTGCACCATCGATATATCCATGGAAATTTTAATAATTTAGAAGATGAAAGAATTAGATTTTTCAGGCAAGGTAATTTTTGAGAGTACGCTTACCTGTAAAGGTATGGAAAGAAGTATAGATGAGAAGGGTGAGAGAGGAAGAAGAGTTAATGGGATTCATGGACATGATAAATTGTTTCAAGACTCCGATACTAATTAAATTGCAGTAGAATTTTGGAATTTTATTCTTCTATATTTCGAGTTTACAATGGGAAATATTTATATAGTGGTACATCTGAGCATGATAAGTATGAAATACAAGAAGCTACAACAACTAGTGATATGATAAGCTAGAAACTATTGATACACCCGAGAGAAGCAAGGGAACTGAGATAACATTTTTTGGTCTGGTATTCGGAGTTAGTCCGATTAATCTAGAGTGTGCTAAGTAGGACTCTAAGAGTGGCAAATTACTTGCTCAAAAGTATTTAAAATAGCTGAATACCAAGAGTTCAAATTCGAAATCTCTGGTTAAATTGTAAGAGTTCTGTTCCAATTCATTCACGTCATTTTATGTGTTGAGCTAACATTAATCTTAACATGCATCTTTAAGGTAGTTGAATAAAGAATTAATTAAGGAAATGTGTGAGCATCAATTCGAAAAGAATATTGAAATTAACTAAAATTTTCTTTTATAATTCTTCAAATATCATAGATTTCTTATCAATTCTCTGAATATTTCACAGTATTTTTCCCAACTCGATCGATTTATAAAAGTAAAAATTATAAATAAAAATTAATACTTTTATTCCCTTTTAAGTATTTTAATTTTAATTAAGATAATTACATAATTAGAATTAAGAAAATGATTAAATAACTTCAATTCTGTAAAAGATATGCTTATGATTAACTAAATTAGCATTTATTATTTAAGATAGAGAAATTAATATGATAAGAAAGATTCTTAATTTTCCAGAAAAGACACGTAATTAACTTTAGATTGGTTAAGTTATTTTAAAATAATAGTGAATATACAATTAAATAATCCAATTGTCTAGGCTTATTCAATTTTAATATGATATCATTTAATTATAATATAATATGGTATCAGAGTCTAAAAAACGATATATAATGCCATATTGAGAGTTTAAGAAACATAACAAGGATTTATAATGATAATGCAACTAATTCTTGACTTGAACAAATTTATTTTTAGCAATGAATCTCATGATCCCCTTTGCTGGCTTGAAAAGCTCTTTTTGCCTTTTGTTGTTATTCATTTTTTTGTTTGTATATATCGACAGGTAACCTAACAAAGCCAGTGATTGATTAGCTAGACTCATAAAGATGGCCAGAACCTGTGGACTATGTACCTTCAATGACAACTTGATTATTGTTTTCTTCGTGCGGATAGGAAGTTAATTTGTGAATTGGCTCTTACCCTTAATAGTTGTTCAGTGTTTTCAATTCCATGCTATAAATTCCATCTACTATCTTGTCTTTCCCATCAATGCACAATAATAGATTGACAAAAAGTATATTTAAGCCCTCAAATTTCACACTTTTTTCTCATTGATTCTTGAATTTCTGTTTTTTAACCTAAAGCCCCTCTATTTGAACTTCTATACTGCATCAAACCTCTCAATTATTACTCAGGTTTCCAATAGTGAAAAATTGCAAAAATGTAGCATTATAAATGCTGTTAAGAAAATGTAGAACGACTTATGTTGTGCAGAAAATGCAGCTTATTAAAACTTACAAGTATAGAAAAAAAAATATAAAGCAGTTTTAATTAGATTGCTTAAGCACAAACTAGTGTAAAAAGTGGTATTTTAAACTATAGTACAAAAATAAAAGAGGAAAGTTTTAAAAAAATATGTATGTGATTTTTTTCTTCTACAATTTCAAATATGTAGTTTTTTTTTTTTCAAAACAAATCATTAAATATGCACTGTTAACAAATATAAGTATACATATGTGGTTTAAGTATACATCTCTAATATCAATAGCAATTTTAAGCATATGTTCCTAGTATGTTAAAAACTGTTCTATTCTATATATCTTTCTCTTTCATAATAATCTAGAATGTTAATATCTTTCCTAAGTGTATTTTGGAATAAAAAAAAAAAAAAACGAAAACAAATCTCTAAATCACTAAATTTCTCTAAACCAAAACAAATCTGCAAATCACTATCCTCTGAAATCCCTAGAACAAGAAAAATTTGCCAAAATTCCTAAATCCCTAAATCACTATCCATCGATTCCTGGAATTTCGAAAAAAAAAAAAAAAGGCTCCAGTGAGTTGTGTTGATGAAGAAGAGGATCGGTTGGCGGCCGTTAGATCTGTTCCTTTGCGGGAGTTGGAGTTGATTCAGAAGTGGCAAAGCGGGATTGAGGGGCAGGTGTTCCGCCACACTACTCCTAAACTTCTGGGTTTTCATAAATTTTATCTTTTTCCATTTTCTTCGAATTTCAAATTTCGTGGGTTGATCATCCTTCATTTTCATCTTTCTTCTTCTCAGAGATTTCCGCCTATCATGGTTAGTTTCAAAAATTAGAGTTCTCTTGATATTGGGTTTCTTCTATCCTCTTACTTCATCAAGATATCAGCATGTAAATGAAACAATTCTTCTATAACAATTTTTCGGTTTTTTTTTTTTTTCCAGATTATTTCTTCTTGATTTTGATGGGGATAAATTGTTGAGGCACATTCATAAACTAGAATCGTTTTTTTTTTTTTGTCTTCCGGTGGCTTCATCGATTAGGAGACGTATAGGAAGTGAAGGTTCATAAATTTTTCAACAAACAAGGGAAATGAACGAGACTCGATTTCACTAAATTTGGGAATGAATGGGTCTACGTCATTTGCTTAATTGATGTTATTTTTCATTTGAGTATTGCAGAATTTAAGAATTACGTTACTGAACTGGGAATTAGATAAAAGAGAAGAAAATTAGGATTTATGAACTGTAGAAGAGACAATGCCATGCAGGAAAGATAATATTACTGTGTACGAAAAAGCCATGCAGTAGAAGAGAGAAACAGTACCACATTACTATTTTTTAATAACGACAGAAATATATATTTAAAATTGTAAAAGTTTTATAATTCTTTTTTTAAAAAATAATGTACTTAAAATTATAAAATTGAAAAATCACAAACATGTTTTTTTTGAACTTTTCCAAAATAAAAATCAATCGAATGCATATTTGTATTTAGACGAATGTCTAAATTATTAATTAATTAAATTGCAGAAAAAGCAATTAATTTGTTATTTTAAGTGTCAAAAGTGCTTAAATAGTAATCAATTTCGAAGGTACAGAATTAAAGATTACAGGCAGAATGTAAGAATAAGAAAAATATCATAATAATACAAATTATTAAATATTTAATTAGTACAAAAGGACACTGGTCGCATAGAAATTCCGGAAAGAAAATAGGAATTGTTTGCATGACTTGGACAAATGGTTACCTTGCACAATAATTAGAGAATATATCACAAGAACAAAGTAAAATAAAATTTGTATAGCAAAGTTATATAATATAAATATGGAAAATTTACTATTTATTATATATGATTTGACATAATACACTAGTAT
>CATIWF010018865.1:0-28472 GCA_949630135.1 Balakata baccata | reverse complement strand
AAAATTAAAAGCATATTCTTATCAGCAACTGATTCATAATTCTATTGTTTTTCTTTTTGTAAAATTATAAAAACTAACTGATAATTTTAAAGTTATAAATTAACTGATATTACAAAAAAAAAAAAAAAATTAAAGAAAAGAAAAGCTAGCATCCAAAATGTTTTTTCAAATATAATTTTTCTTTTTGATTATATTAGAAGATATTATAAATAATTTTATATTAATAATCATTCAATTGATTTATAAATAAAAATGGAAACTTCATTCTAATAAAAAATTTTCCAAATTTCCCATTTACATTTCCACTTCTCCGCATAATTAAATGTTAACAATAAATTTAACGAACGTACGAAGTGAAAGTTATCTCCAATTCATATTTGATCTTATAAATTTCTTCTCATCTTCTTTACTTTTCTTATATAATTCAAGATTCCCATTTATTTCCTCCTCCATAACTTCAAGAAAAAATGGGCATGGTGGAAAATTCTTCTTCAGCCATAGCCTCTTTGGTTTTAAGAAATATTGTTTCCCCAGTCTTCATGTATGCTGATAAATCTTTCATTAATCTTGGTGAGAAATACAGAGTTATTGAATTTCTTCGCTGTCTAGTTATACGTTTTTTTCTCTTCTTTTTACGTTTGCTTTCTTCTTTCTTCCATTCTTTAAACCCTAATCTTGATTATAATATTTATCAACTCAAACGCCAATCCAAAGCCGAAAACTTCTTGCTTACCACTGGCGATTCGGATGTTGCTCCAGCTCTTTCGCAAATCTTGTCTATAATTAATGACATTCCTGTTAGCTCCAGGAAGTATGAATTTGTTCGATCTTTAGCGGAGACGATTATAGAGGAGAATCAGAGAGAGGATGTCGGGGTTTTACGTGAAGTCAACCGGAGAAGCTTGTCGGCGGCCTTTGAACGGACTGCTAACCAGCTTGAATCCGGTATGATGGAATTGGGTAGTTGCCCGGTTCAGTGCTGGTCGAACAGGGTTTTGAAGGTGGTTCGGTCTATTACAGAGGGGACGTTGACTGCCTGGGCTGGGAGCGGAAGTGTCGGAGGAGAAGCTGGCGGCGGAGCTGCTTTGATTAGCCCAAAAATTGGTGGCTTGCGGGTGCGTAGAGGAGGCGGTTTGTAGGTGGGCTTCGGCTACAAATTTGGCTTGGCTTTCTCTCTCAGCCGAGCCGCGTATTCAAGGTTCATTAGTGAAAATTTCAGGTAAGTTGACTTTTGCTTAATTTATGCCTAATCATTAGTGCACAAAAATTAACTAAATCCATTAAATTGAATTGATTCAATCTATAATTTCTAAAAGTTAAAATAGTGTGCTAAATTTTATTTTTTAGTTGATTTTTACGTTGCTGTTTCTATTATAGTTTCAGTTAATTTTTGTTGAATTTTTATGATATTTTTATTTATTTATTTATTAAAGAATCATACCAACTATCTAAACTGAATTTAAATAGTATTAGTTTAAATATTTTTAATAGTATTTGGTTTGGTTGAAGATTAAAATATTTGAAAACCAATTTTATTAGTTTTGTTATAAATTTTTGGTCTAAACCGACTAAACCCAATTATAAACATCTCTAATCATATTGCGATTTAATTTAGTGATATTAATTTAGTAATAGGATTGTGAAATTTCGTATTCGAATTTTCAATATATTAAAATATTACGCAATTAGAGGATATAATTTGCTGTAATTTGAATTTAATTAGAAAATTATTTTACTGAATTGAATTAGAAAATAGATTCAAAATTGAATAAAATTTTATTTAATCTCTATATTATGAAACACCTAATATCTAAAATTAGTAGTCAATTCAATAAATTTTCAATTGAGAGACTTAATTTGGTAAATTTATAAAGTTTAAGAACTATGAAAATTTTTGTACATGCAGCTTTTCTATTGAAGGAAGCGAAAGATATATGGGTGGAAGAAACAGAAGGGAAGAAACATGAACAGAAGCAAGCAAAAAAGGAATATGCAGAGGCAGCAACGGCATAGATGCACCTATTCTCACCACTGCCGAAAGGGTGGAATTGGAAAGAATTTTTAGAAGGGATGATTGGGACATTAGAGCTTGACGAATATAAAAGAGCAAGTTTTATCTCTATGGCTTCACCATTTCTCTTATTGCCCTTCTTCTGATTGGCCTAATCTCCGATCCTCTTATCAAACTTGGTGCTCTGCTTCTCGGAGGCTTCTAATTCTTTAGTGAGATGTCAAAATTCATGTGCTTTCAATTTTTATTAACTAGTAATTAAGGTAGTATTAAAATATGTACATATTATTACATCAAGTTAAATATTTTCCTTTAGTTTGAGTTCGCAGATGTGTTGGCCGATTAAAGGGTAAAATGAATTTAAAAGCGTTTCATACAGAGAATTTAAATTTGATAATTTTAGTTGAGAGAGAAAAAATTTCTACCATATACATAGTTTTTCTTTATATATAAATCTATCGAATTTTCGAGTTAGGCATCCAATAGATTTATTTAGAGTGGCATTACATTTTATGGAATTCATTAAGCAGAAGAAACAACAAAGGGAAATTGTTTCACCCACCTAGCCCTACACCTAAACCGGCCATCTCAATGCCAATCTCCTCATGTTTTCTTTTGATGTGTTGCTTAGGCACTTTGCTAACTATAATTTAGATTATAAGCTAAAGTATAATCTAGTTTATTATATGCTCATTCGTTTTGCTAAATAACATTATTTTTATTTTTCACCTAAAAAATTTAAGTCTTAAACTTCTTTTTTATTTTGCTCTTTTGCTTAGTTCGGTTACCTAGCTCTTATCAATTAATATGTATAATTATTGATTAAGATTTTTTGATATCTAAATTTATCAATTAGTTTGTTTTCTAGTTATATATCACAATACAAATGACCACAATTCTACTATTTTTAAAATTAACATTAGATTCGATTATTATTATTATTATATCATTTTATATTTTTCAGCTAATTTTACTAAATACTTTTAATTAAATTAGCTAGATTATCAACTAGTATATTATCAACTAATATTAGATTATTAGTTTGAAACTAGATTATGAACTAAAAATTATATTATCAGCTAATTTTACCAAATAGAGCTTTAGTGGGCTTATCTCATCTTCTTCTATTTTATAAAACGACATAAATCATGTCAATTATACTTTATAATATTTGTGTTTTATACTCAATTTTGATTTAGCAATTAATTTAATAATTAAGCTTTAATTAACAAAAAAGTTGATGTTATAGCGAATGAATAGACATCTTGATCTATATTCTCACCTATGAGAGTTAGAGTAGGTTTTGAATTTGAAAATATTCATTATTGATATTTTCACTTATAAAAAATTAAAATAGATTTTGAGTTTAAGGTTATTCGCCACCATTTACCAATATATTTATAATAATTTAATACTTTTATAATAAAATTAAATATATATTTATTTCTATTGTGTAATTCATGGTCAATATCGAATATAATCATGAACTAAAATAATGCTAATGAGACAGGAAAATATTGACAGAGAAAGTTAACATATCAGCTTTTAATTGGTTGGGTAGGATAAAAAAAAAAGAAGGATAAGAAAAAAAAAAAATCTTATATTTAATAATAAGTTTTAATTTAATAATATTAGTCTTTTAAACAGAATAGTACAGTGAGTATCGAGTTCAAGTTTGGATAAAAGTCCTTTAAAAAAAAAAAATAGAAATCCAGTGTGAAACAAATTATAAAATAGACAATCCTTTTCTTTTATTTTTTTATTTTTTTATTTTGCATGCCCAGGGAGAAAGCGTGGTATGTATACATATATAACATGGCCGATGCACAATAATATCATAATATGATATAGGCTTTCGTTCAAACATTGGGCTTATGACTTACAGATATGTTATATATTCACAAATTATGACCCCATTATTTCATATCATAGTCATATAATTAACTTAATCATTCTCGTTCCTCCAAAACCAACTCTTCTGGTATTCACCATTATTAATCACAAAACAAATTGCTTCTCATAAACATTGAATGCCTCGGATGCAGAAAGTTGTGGCTTCTGCAAACAAATTTGTACAAAAATATCCATTAGCCAATGTATATATTTATAATGACAATTTAAAGTTTTTTTTTTTTGGGTTAAATTTTTGAGACTTAATTTTGTTTATGGTCATTTAACATTGGTACAGTAAATTCATATAATTTTTTTTTACATAAAAGTTATCGAACTATGGGTTTAGTTTTAATAAATTCATTTCCAATAACTTTTCAACTGGAAAAATTATGCTGATATCTCAGTTGGCACATGAAATACACTATATTACTGTTTAGGTCAAATAGAGTATCATGTATGTTTATAACTCAACATCTACTTGAACACCATAAATTAAAAATGGTGTCAACTAGAATAATAAAGCTCTATTTGACATGTACAATGTTGTTCTATTTGACTTATACAGTAAAATAACGTGTTTTATGTACTAACTGAAATGTTAGCACGATTTTTTGCTTTATTGACAGCTAAAAAATTATGAGAAATGATTTTATTGAAATTAAACCATAGTTATGTGATTTTTATGAAATAAAAAATTATATAACATTACTGCAATAATATCAAAGTTAAGTTAATACACCTAGTTGATTCTAGTCCATATTATTGAATAGCTGAAAGTTGAAACCAAATAAAGTTATAGATTGAATTTAGATAAATATTTTATGTTCTTTTAAATGCACTTGCATGTTAATTTTTTAGTTTCAACTATTCCTTAATATAAATTCATATTGAGTATGCACATTAAGAAGGTAAAAGACTTCTTTTTAAATTTTAAATATATTTTATACTCAAAATAAGAATTCGAGGATTAAGGAATAAGTGGAAATGCATGTTAATTTTGTTAACATGAAATTGATAGTAAGTATAATATGTAAGGCAATAATTTTTCATTGTTTGATAGCTCAAAGTAAAGGGCTCACCTGTAATAACCTTTTATTAAGTAGTTTTTGTAAGATTCTGACAGGACCGCAAAATTGTTGGTCAGCTTTCTCGATGGCATTATAGATATCATCAAGTAGTTCTCCATATGTTACTATTTCTCTTTTCTTTTCAATGCTGTCTGTTAATGTGAATGTCAATGCACCACTCATTTTCATATCTTCATCACTAAAAGCCTGCAACTCATCCAAACAATTTTAATGAAATTATAGTTAATTATATATATATATATATTCACTCAAACTCAAAATAAGCAAGCAAAAAAACCATAAATCTTCAATCATTACGTTTTTTTTTTCATTTTTGTTTAGTACAGAAAATTTGACTGAAAATTTAAATTTAAAATTTTATAATTCTAGTCACCAGACTAATACCTGCAAAAGCTTATCGGTTACATTTTTTTCTTCCATTGAATTCCAAAATCTTAACGCAATTCAGTCAATATTGAGTTATTAATTGGCCTCAATAGAAAAAGAATGGATAGTTTAGAGACTCAATAAAATAAAAATAAAAGATGAGAACTAAAAGTAGAAAAAAAATAACATAATAATTAAAGGATCAAAACATTAATATTCTTGAACAAAAGGCGATTGTTTCTTTTGGATTTTTCCTTAGATAAATAACTTGATATTGGGATTGAATTCCAATAATTTGAATGAGTTGTGAAAAACTAAAACACTAAATAAAATGAAGAATAGAACAATACACTTACATTGGTATCTGCAGCCATTTGATCATCTCGACAAGCAGTGAAGGTAATAGCCAGTCCACCTCTTGTTTGTTTTACAGCGCCAGATGGAGGGCTGTTATCTTCCCACTTCTTTCTGTTTCAAGCAATTCTTAGGGTGTTATGTAAACAAAATAAAACATTGATTATATATAAATATATATATAAATCCAGAAAAGTGTAGATGAATTAGCTAAGAACTCTTCCAGTTTAACTAAAATTCGAGTTTTGGAAATGGATCAACCTCAAAACTTTGGTAAAAATGCTTTGTTGTCCTTCAAAGTCCTATTCGACACCATCATAATTAGTTTCAACTCATTGACAGAGGATACGTGTAGTTTCGCACCCAAAACAAAGAAAAATATAAATAGTGCTGGAAGAAAGACTTACGCTTCTCTGTTGTACACAAAAGGTAGATCAAGCATAGTTCCACTATGGCAAGCATCAACAATTCCATGAAGTGTGACACCCTTCGTAAGTGGGCGAACAATGGTTGAGAAAATTTCGTTGTCTAGGATCATGCCTGATGCCATAAAATCAACTGGACAAATAGTTTCATCAAACCCATCTCTCTCATCGCCGTCAAAGTCCGGCTGCCTTATGCCATGGCCGGAGAAGTAAAACACCAGGGAATCACCAGCCTGGCAATCCTCCACCAGCCATTTCATTCCAATCTGAATGTTCTTCTTTGTGGGACGTAGTTCTTCATCTGACTCCTCTTCTACATATGCATGTGCAGTTTGATTCTTACACAATAAAATTGAAAACTATATAGATAGAGTATATATTTTCAACTTAATTCAAAAGGAAGCTCAATAACGGAATAATAATGGTGAAGTGTATAAAAATATGGTAGAATTCTTTTAACAAAATCCAGAGAAAAAATGGGAAAATTATACATATATATATAAATATATATATATGGAAAAAAACTACGGATAAATTTTATTTTTTCTTTCGGTTTCAACCATCCCAGTATTCGGAATTTATGCTAGACAAATCTATTAAAGTGCTTTCTTTCCATTTTTAAAGGTACTTAATGTCTAAAATTCAAACTTGAGACCTCCTAAATAAGATGAAGGTTTTATTTGATATTGTATTTGTAAAAATTGCTTTTCGAAAAAAATTTTACATTTTACATTTTTTAGTTTTGAAAACAGTTTTTGTTTAAAACAAATAAATAGTTTTTTTTTTTCCAAAATTAGATTTGAAAAAAACAGTTTATAAAAAAATAAAAAAATCAATGAATTAAATAAAAAAAATTCAAAATACGCTTTTATAACCCCAAAATAATTTTTTTAACAAAGAAAAATCCATCATAAAATCTATGAGTTTATATGTACCTGTGAAAATGAGGATGTTCTCTGCCTTAAAGGCATAGTAGCTAATCAACCAGTTTTTCATCGTCTTTGCATCATTAATAGTTCCTTTAAGCTCGTACTTCTGCCCCTTGTAACTCACAGCAATAAGAAGTGCACGCTTCCGTGGCCTGACCTCCGGCAACGATTTCCGAGCAGCAGCCAAAGGGGATGGTTTAGTGTTAAGAGATTTCTTCTCAGTCAACTTGATGAATTTCAATGAATGGCCAATCTTCTGCAAACCCTTAATTCCTTTGTCTGATTGTCTGCTGTTCTGATTGCCTTGTTTCTTATTACACTCAGCACAATCCATCTTCAAAATTATTTGGTAGAAAGTTGTGAAATAAAAGGATGTAAGAAATGCAAATTTTAGGCAACTTTTATAAGATGAAAGACGACTTGTATTAGCTTTCCCATGTCTTGTAAATTAACCTTTATTCAGTTGTTTTATATTCTAATCCGCTTGAGAATACTCTAATCAATTTTAAATATTAAAAGTATGTAGCTTTCTTTTCGTTGATTAGAAAATGTAATATTCTCTTGATTTACTTTTAATTAAGCCTGTGATTTTATGATAAAATATCAGAATACTAGGGGATTACCTTCTAGCCTAGTGGCTAGTTTTCATGAAAAGAACAAAAAAGGCTATAGTTTGGATCTCCTAGACGGTTTGATTAGTCTTTCACTCTTATATCTAAGACAAACAATTTACACACCAATATTGCTACGGGCCTCCACTAGAGTTTTCTCTTACTCCCCCACTCAAGCATTATAATTTCCACCTCTCCAGGTGGAGTATTCTGACCCCAAAAAAAAAAAAAAAAAAAAAAAAAAAATTAGAGTAGTTTATGTATTCTCTTGTAAATTGATGCTTCATGCTCCAATTAATCAAAGTGATATCTGTGAAATTATTCAAAGTAAATTTTTTTTTTTACTTTCAGACTAAATGATACTGCATACTGTATTCAAGAATCCCATTGCTTGTAAGAAATGCTAAGGGATATATATACGTAGCTCCATATTTGTGTGTGCTTTTCTGGATTTTCAAGGCAAATGGGATTTGGGTGTGAGATAAGAGAAATTTTTAAGTAAATATATAAACTAATTCAATCATTTATTGATATATATTTAATTATTTTATTTTTGTTAATTGATATAAATACGATATGAATATGTATCAATAGATGATTAAATTAGTATATAAATAATATGGTGGACTTAAAAATTTCTCGTGAGATAAATATGCCTAAAATTTCCAAAATTTATCATGGAATCGGAGAAAGATATTGCGTGTGTCTGTGTGTGAACAAAGTTAAGTCCAGCTTATCAAGATGGGAGAATCAGATGCGCATAGGGTTGTGTTTGTGGTGGTGTCCAAAGTGCTTGATTGCTTTCAAAGTCCACATTCTTTTCCTTGGATTCCTTGTTTAACAGCTTACTTCTTTTTGACAACAGATTCCTCTTCATCTATGCATATTTGGTAATAGAAACCCATTTTTGTATCAACTTATGCTCAACATATATTATTGTATTTTGTCAGTCTAATCTACTGCTTTGTTAGTTTATCTATTTGTGTTATTCAATCTATATTAATATTTAATATAGGAGGGACGAAAATGTGGCCAAAAAAAAAAAAGTTTGGCTATGTAGCATAATTGTTGATAATATGCTTCTTCTGTCGCAAGAAATTGAATTGTCATAAACTCATCTTTTTTTTTTCTACGTATTACCTTTTTTCACTTCTTTTTTCATTTTCGACCAAATAAACACATTTGGGTTTACTTAATGCTCGGGTCAGATATGGGTTCACCAATTCTAAGGGTCTAGATATTATGCTGATTCTTGAGATATGATCGCAAATGGTCTAGAGATGGGTTTTAATGCACAGTTATGGGGGGAAAAAAATCAATATTCGAAAAATAATCATGAAATGCACTTAAAATTTATAAATTTTTCATTTCCTAATTTGTTTTTTTTTTTAATTTTTATTAAAAATTGTGTCATATATGTAATTAAGTATACATAAAGAGCCTTTTCTTAAAATTAAAAAAAAAAAAAGGGGAATTGGGGTGAGAGAGGCTCGAACTCTCGACCTCAGGATAACTCAAGAAGCTATGAGACCTACGCGCTAGCCAGCTGCGCCACCACCCCATGTGTTCTGGGATGCGCAACAAAATTTTATTATCTCCATAATTGTTATTTCCTACAATAAATTTATTAAAAAAATTACTATTTATAAGTTTGAAATAACACTATTACTTTTGATGTTTGAAAATTATACAATTTAGTTCTTATAATTTGATATAATACATTAGTGCCTCTAAAGTTTGAAAATTAAATATTACAATCAAGGAGATATTATTTATTTTTAAAATAGCATTCACTAAAAATATTGACCATTTATTGATAACCAAACCATGAAGATTGAATAAACATGATCTATTATTTTTAATCTAACTTGTTGGAATCTCAATCCCCTTCCACTAGAAGAAAAATTTGGAATAGCTAGGGAATTTAGCAACGGATGTACTACAAAAGGACGACAGAATAAAATTAAAAGATTAAACCATTAGCGACGGGTTAACTCTAAGTTAGGACAGATTTAGCCGTAGAATGTCCGTCCCAGGGCAGATGCACGAAGAAATTTGTGGGGTTATTGGACTCCATAAATTTCTCAAAAACTATATAATGGGCATGATATTTTAAATATGGATCCCATTAAAAAATAAAGTGGACCCTAAAAACTTAGAAAATTCTACTTTTTTCTAATTATTCATAAAAAAAAACTGATGAAAAAAATGAGTGATCATTGCTTGAATGATTGTTTATTAACATAGATTGAAAAAAAAAATATTTGATAGTGTTAGTAAAAATGCAATTATGTATTTTTTTAAATATGAAATTCATAGAGAAATGTTATAGAAAAACATTTTTTATTGTTGCATATGCATTTTTATAACTGAAATTTATACAATGTATATATACAAATCCCAGAGTCTAAATTTCCTGCGCAAAAATTGGTACAAATATAGTGACGGAATTGGGAGATTTAGTGACGCAAAGAAACCTGTCGCTAAGTTGGCAGCATCTGGGTTCAGGACGTTAGCGATTGGTTGCTTTCCGTCATTAATTGGAAGGAACTGTCCACTGCCACGGTACATTGGAGTATTTTAAATAATGCTAGAAATAAAAAGAAGGCCGTCGCTATTCCTCTTAAAAGTGAAGCAATTGTATGACATTTTACCAACTTATAACATATATTTTTTTTTGGAAGAAAAATAAATAAATCGGATTTTAATGTTTGAGGTGACATAATTTCTATATTATTATTTATGTATATACTGAAAATTTAAGAAAATACTGAATAGATCATACGATATCAGCCGAATGAGTTTTGGTAAACCTTATCTTAAATCAAATGCAATGTAGTCAATGTCATTGACGAAGCTCAATTATGGCATAATTGAAAAACAAAAAAGTCTTTATCATGGATTAATTAAAAGAAAAAAATCAATGAAATAGGTGTCCATATCTTTAGAAGATTATGATATATAGAACAGGAAAAGATAAATTTATACTTTTTTTTTTAAAGATAAATGGTAAATCTATACTTAAAATCGATTTGTTTAGCCTTGTGATAAGGACCATTTAGTTTACTTAATACAATTCAATTCTTTACTTTTTTGACCAAACTACCGTTATTTGTCATTTTGTGTTGCTCAATTTGTATAAATTTGATTTTATGTCTGGCAACATGAATGAATACATATTGAGAATTTAAATTTGAAACGTCTGGTTAAGGGAGAAAGTTCAAACACAATAACTCTATATTATAATTATAAAAAATGGAAAAAACATAGTTTAATGATATTGAGATGATTAGGTTTTGTGATTTTAAGTTGACATTATGAATTACGTACGCTAAGATTTTCAGAATCCGATGAAAAATAAAAAAAAATAAATTACAACGTTAGATTCTATTAACATAATCTTTGATCCAATCCCTAATACTAATTAATATTGCACAAAGAAATTTTATCATATCCTCAACGAGGGGCTTAATATATATATGATATTTCCATGAATAAAAGGATAAGAAATTGTTCCATCCAATTAAGATCTGCCTTTCATTTCTGAAGTCTTGAAAATGAGGCCTCATGCTGTTTGTATTCCACTTCCAGCACAAGGCCACATAAACCCAATGCTAAAACTTGCAAAACTTCTCCATTTCAAAGGCTTCTACATCACTTTTGTCCACACTCAATTCAGCCATCAACGCATACTCACCTCTTCATCAGATCCTGATGATGCTCTTAAGGGTTCTGATGATTTCCGGTTTGAAACCATTTCTGATGGTTTGCCTCAGTACTCAACCCTACGAGGCTTCGATTTATGGAAAATTTCTGTACTGTGTTGCCTAACCATGGCTTGCGTTCATTTCGTGACCTGATAATCAAACTTAATAACTCCTCTGATATTCCTGCTGTTTCTTGCATGGTTTCTGATTGTGTTATGAGCTTCACCTTACAGGTTGCTCAGGAATTTGGCATTCCTGAGATGATGCTCTTCACCTTCAGTGCTTCCGCACTTTTGGGTTATCTTCACTTCGATGAGCTCCAGAGAAGAGGCTATGTTCCACTGAGAGGTACTATATTCATATATGTTGACTGGAGATTCTAACTCACGGTCCTGGTTAACAGATCAGCACCATCAAGTTAAAACTTGTTGAAATTTCATTTTTTCTTTCCATTGCTTCTAAATACATAATTGAATGGAGACATGAATATGGCAACAGTTTTACATCTGCTGCTAGCAATCTATTGCAGAAATCGTATTTATGTAGAAGTAGTGACCTGATAAGAAGTTCTAAGTATTTAGTTAATATGTTCTGTTGTTTGATTTAAAAATACAGATAGCAGCTGCTTGACTAATGGGTATCTTGATACTGAAATTGATTGGATTCGGGGGATGGAAGGAGTTCGATTAAAAGATTTTCCTACCTTCATTCGCACCATGGATTCAAATGATGTATTCTTCAATTTCAACTTACAAACAATGAAAAATTCGATGAAAGCTAAGGGGGTTATTCTCAACACATTTGATGAACTTGAGCAAGAGGTCTTAGCTGCCATCAAAACCAAATTTTCTAAGCAATATACCATTGGTCCATTATCCCTGCTCCATCAACATCTTTGTCCATCAAATTTGGAGCCTATTAGATCAACTTTCTGGGAAGAAGACACCGAATGCTTAAGCTGGTTAGATAAAAGAGAGCATAAATCTGTGCTCTATGTAAACTACGGAAGCTTTGTAACAATGAGTCAACAACAGCTGACAGAATTTGCTTGGGTACTTGCTTATTCTAAGTGTCCATTTTTGTGGGTAATTAGGCCTGACCTTATTGATGGTGGAGAAAAGATTTTATCAAATGATTTCATGGATGAGATAAAGGATAGAGGTGTACTTGTGGGTTGGTGCCCACAAGAGAAAGTTCTTAGCCATTATGCAGTTGGGGGATTTTTGACACATTGTGGGTGGAATTCTACAATGGAAAGTATAAGTGATGGAGTGCCATTGATTTGCTGGCCATGTTTTGGTGATCAACAGATGAATTGTGCATATTCATGTGGAAAGTGGGGGATAGGAATGGAGGTTGATTGTGATGGTGATGTTAGGAGGGAAAAAGTTGAATGGATAGTGAGGGAATTGATGGAAGGAAAGAAAGGAAAAGAAATAAGGGAAAAGTCCATTCAATGGAAGAGAAAAGCTGAAGCTGCTATAAAATTTGGTGGGTCTTCTTACACTAACTTTGAATGTTTGGTCAATGATCTAATAGCATGATGTGAATGGTTTTTGACCTTTTTTTTAGATCAAACCAAAGCCATTCGGCTAGGGAAAATTTTTCAGGTAGATTTAATATATCATATTATTTATAAATTAATTTAATTAATATATCATATGTATATTGTATTTACATCTATAATAAAAGTAAAATAATTAAATATATCTCATTATATAATTTGATTAATATGTAGTAAACTAATTCACATGATAGCTCCTTATCACCCGTCAATGATTGTTTATTTGTCTAATATAAAAAATAGAAAGTCAAGAACTCTATAATATTGCATATCAAATAATTGGTGACTTAAGTTTCTTCTTTCGATAGTTTTAACGCTAAAATTAAGGAAAATCAATTAATTTTCAGTAGATCAACAAATTTTGAAAAGGAATTCTGCAACATTGAAAAGGGAACGTTGATGGAAAATAAGGAAGACTGTCCCATATTCAGTCAATCAATTCATAACGTATAAAAATAATAAACTTTTAACTTAATAAATTCATAACCATTTTCTTCAAATCTAATCATTAGGATTTCCAACTTAATTGCTAATGAGAAACCTGACAAGTTCATTCAAGTTTGAGTGAGCCACCAGGCCCTGTAGCCTCCTCTGCTTTGTTCTTCCACTCCCTAGCCGCCTTCTTCATTGCTTTGCCCTTTTCTCCATCCACCAACTCCCTCACAAGCTTCTCCACTTCGTCTCTCTTCACATTTTTATCAATCTCCATACCAATACCCTATTCCCTGCAAGCAAACCAACAATTTGTATGTTGCTCTGCAAAAAATGGCCAGCAGATCATCGGCACACCCCCACACATACTATCCAATATTGAATTCCACCCCATGTGGCATAAAAATCCTCCGACTGCCATGCTTCAGGACTTTCTCTTGCGTGCACCAGATTGCAAACATGCCTCTATCCTTCGTTTCAGCGGCAAATTCTGGTGGCAACGTTGCTGTTTCTCCCTCCACAAGCTCCGGCCTTATTACCCATAAGAAAGATTTCTTGCTGTTAGCTAATCCCCAAGCAAATTCTATCTTCTGTTGTGGGGTTATTACAGTGATGCTGCCGAAATTCACATACAACATGGAGTTTGCTTCTCTCGAATCGAGCTATTCGAAGCATTCTGGCTCTTCTTTCAATGGATTCTAACTGATGTTCTTCTTGCTCCGTGGACCGATAGTGTAGAATGGAGGAAATATAAGGGAGAGAGTATCTAAAACATCTTCTTTCTCCAAGGTGCTGAATGTGTTCAGAATGATATATAGCAGAAGCTCGTTTGCTTCTACCTGTTACTGTTAATGCGAAGTTGAGCATGATATCGTTTCTGTCTGTTGTTAATTTTGAAGAGAATAAGGAGAGGAAGAAAGAACAAAAGGAAGCAATAAAAACTCAAATCCTTAATTAATCAATGAACTTAGAGTTAGAGCAACTTATATAGAGGAACTAAAAATCAATTACTAAGATTAAAAATATGGAGAATCAAAATCAAATCACTAGGATCATGGAGCTACAAATCAGATATGATCACAACATCAAAATTTAATCTCATTTAATTGGAAACTAAATAACATAAAATTTTCAACCTAACAAAATGATCTCTGACGGATCTCATTGAGGAGCACAATAGCATCATACTGAGGAACTCTCTAGTAGCACAACACCAGCAATAGATTTGAAAGTATCTAAGACATATTCCAATAATCTCCTCCTTACCTTAGTTGTTGTAAATTTTTTTTTTTTTTTTAATTTTGGCATGTCTTGGTTTATGATTATGGGGCATGGTTATGGACATAGTTTTATTGTTCTTATTGCATGGGCATGACTTTAAGAGAGTTAAAATAACTCTTCCTCCTCCTGTTGGATATCCAACTACGGCATTGGCTTCATTTTGTTGTTGAATTTTGCACACCTTCTCCATATGAGCCAATTGACCATATTTGTTGCACTTGATATTTGGTCTTCACCGGCATTTGTAATGTGGATGATTTGTCTTCTTACAATGAGGGCAAGCTGCATAATTTCCTTATTAAATTTATTCTTGTCTTTTCCACCTGAATTTTCAGCTTTTGCTTGAAGAGTACCCTCCACCAATTCTTCATTTCTCATCATTCTCCTTTGCTCTTAAGCTTGCAATGCATTCACAAGTTCTGCCAATGATATGCTAGACAAATCCTTGGATTCTTCCCATGAGGAGATTTTATATTCATATTTTTCAGGCAATGTTACAAGAATTTTTTGAACAATTCTTTCATCAGAAAATTCCTTACCAAGTATCCTTACCTTGTTTATTATACCCAGTAGCTTGTGAGAGTAATCATTTTCAGCATTTCAAACTCCCTGATTTAGTTGAGCGCTTGCATATTTTTTGTTCTTTCATTACTTTGGTATTCCTTTGTAAGATAGTCCCAAATGTCCTTTGCTGACTTTAGGTTCATAATTCTTGAAAAAGTGGTACTTGAGACAGCAAAGAATAAGCAAGCTTTAGCTTTTGATTTCCTAGTTTTCCTCTCCTTGTGAGTCATGA
Source organism: Balakata baccata (assembly GCA_949630135.1). NCBI lineage: Eukaryota > Viridiplantae > Streptophyta > Magnoliopsida > Malpighiales > Euphorbiaceae > Balakata > Balakata baccata. Next base: position 13,015 of record CATIWF010018865.1, on the reverse strand, counting down.
GCTGAGCTATTGTTGGATTTGCAGGCAAAGAAGACACATCTTAGTCTTCCTCTATAGCTTTCCAAAGGTCTAAAGCTTCAAGATGGACTTTTATTTTAACAATCCAGGCTCGTAGTTTTCACCGTCAAACATTGGTGGTGCAATAAGGGAGAAATTGGTCTTTGTTTCCATGGCTGAAGGTGTTTGTGTTTATAAGTGATTTTAGGTTGGTGGTTTTTCACTCAACTCATGGGTCCCTTATGAAATAGGCTCTGATATCAATTGTTGTTAATTGTAAAGAAAATAAGGTGAGGAAGGAAGAACAATGAAGGACTGAAAATTTAAATACTTAATTAATCAACAAACTTGCAGCACTTTATATAGAGAAATTAAAAATCAAATTATTAAAATTAAAGTCCTAAAAATATGGAAAATCAAAATCAAATCACTAAGATCATGGAGCTACAAATAAGGTATGATCACAACATCAAAATCTAATCCCACTTATTTGGAAACTAAATAACATAAAATCTTCAACTTAACAAATTGATCTTTGACCGATCTCAATGAGGAGTACAACAGCATTCTGAGGAGCTCTCTAAGAGTACAGCACCAATATCAGATTTGAAAGCATCTATGGCATATTCCAACATTGTTTGTAGTTCTGCAGAAGCTTGGAAGATCCTTTATCCGAGTATCTTTTTCATCCTGAAATCCAATCTACGGTTGTTTCCAAGTACCCATTTGTTAGATAATTAGCATCTGCATGTAATTAAAACAATTATCAAGTCAATAAGAATATCAATGAGCTTTGATTTAACAAAATGGAGTCATTATGCGGTTGACCAGGACTTCAAAATCGAAAGGCAAATAATTCAGGAAATCGAAAAGACTTAAAGGTTTAATGAATTATATAAAAGACAGTTGATATATTATACCTTTGAGAGGAATTTAGTCTTTATCTAAGCAAAGTTTGATATTGCGCATAAGCCAAAACGCCACAGGAACTGGAGATTAATTTCATCTATGCTAACTAAATTTTGCTCTTATCGCAGTAAAATCACAAAAAAAATTTTTCTTTCCAAAAAAATCACTAAATTATATTTTCATTTCACTAAAGTCACTCATATTAATTTTCCAGCGATACATCAGCCGCCACGTCGAATTTCAGGTAATACGTCAGCAGCCACATTGGAATTCTAGTGACACGTCAGCTGTCACATCGTATTTCAGTTACCCATATCGGAAAATTGGTCAGAAGTTATTTTAGTTAAATGAAATAATAGTTGATGAGTGACTTTTTAGGGACGAAAAAAAGTTATGTAATTTTACTGTAATAAGAACAAAATTCAGTGACCATAAATAAAATTAACCACATGAACTGAAAGTCTAGAACCCAATTGATCAGCAGCATCAAGAGTGAAGCTCATGCAAATATCAGCAATAATACAAGTAACGGAGCAAATCATCATCTGAACTATGCTGAGAAAGAAGATGAAGAAAAACGGCTAATGAACGCTTAGAGGAGTCGTCACTGAGAAAAGGTATATCTTGGGTGGCATTAGCATCGGACACCGGTAAATATTAAAAATGAATAACTTGTGCAAAAAATAATAATTTTGAACGTGCATATTCACGAATATTTCTAAATAATAAAATTCAATCGAAACATGTCAGGCCTACTCCACATCCCCTGCAACTTATTAATAATCTAATTAATTATTCAATCACATATACTTTGGCGGAATCAAAAGTCATATATATATATATATATATATATATATTTATTGATTATTAGTATATAGAAAAGGGAGTTTTAAATAAGTAATTGTATATATAATAGTAAACTTTGGAATAGTCAAAAAATAATTAATGTTTATAGATAACTGTAAAGCTTAAATTATTTTGGAATAAAAACAAAAATTTTAAACAATATTTATTTAAGAACACATGGAGTTTGAGCTAATATAGTGTAGTAATCTTGTATTAGGCCATTAAATTTTTATGTTCTCTTTTGACCTAAAAATACAATATTTAAGGATAAAAACAAAAGAAAAAGATTATACACTCAATTAATTAGTTTATTAGAAAAATTCATTTCCTCCTTTTTCAAAACTCAATTAATTTATTGGTATTATTTTCTATTATATTTGAATTAATTAAATTTTCTGAAATCCTGTAAGATTTTAAGTTTGAGCTCCAATTGAAACTCTCGTGATCATAACGTACACAATTAAAAAAAAAAAAAGATTCTACACTTAATTAAATAACTTAATTTTTTTATAAGGATTTTTATTAAAACTTCAAATTCGAGATTTCACAGCCTCTAATCACCAAATCAATATTATTAAGGCAAAATTATAAAAAAAATCTTGAATTTTACAGTTTATCACAATTATATTCAATTTTTTAAAAATTTGAGTTTAATTTTATATATTTTAAGTTTTGTGACAAATTTTGTCTCGAATACATTCAACCTCACTCTGAGCTTATGTGGTAATAACCTGGAAAAATATTAAAAAAATGATATAACATATACGGTATATCTGATATAGAAAAAATTGTCATATGCATAAAAACAGTGTCATTCTACACAGTTCAAAATTCAATTTGAAATTTTTTATACTTGAAACAGTCGATTTTGAGTATAATTTTGTGACAATCTAAAATGATAAGACATATATGATATATCTAATATAGAAAAAAATTGTTATATGAACAAAAAAAAAATGACGTTCTGCACAGTTCAAAATCCACTTTTAAATTTTTTATGCTTGAAACAGTCGATGTTGAGTATAATTATGTGATAATCTTAAATTGTATCTATTTAGTATTGAGAATAAGTTTGAAAAATCTTTAAATAAAGAATTTTAAATTGGATTTTTGACTGTATAAAATGACTCAGAGTGAGATTTAGTCCATTTAAGACAAGATTTGTTACAAAATTTAAAGTTCATATAATTAATCTCAAATTTTTAAAGAATTGGATATAACGGTGATACAAAAGTTTATAATTTTTTTTATAATTTAGCCTATTATTAAATTAAACTTGTCGATAATTAATTAATGTGGGCCGTATATATGCTAGATTAAATTATGCAACATGTGTTATGCAGAGATTCACTTAACTAACTATTTGTTTGTATCCCGAGAAAAGAAAAGGGAAAAACTAATTGTATATGTCCAGTATATTATATTTTCTTGCTTGGTCTCAGGTATCTGAAACTGTTTTGCTAAGGAAATTATTTAAAAGCAATATAATTTATGTTGCATTACCAAATCACCAGCAAAAATGGAAGAGAAATAAACAAGAAAAAAAAAAATACAAAACACAGATATTTATGTGGTTTGGCCAATGTAATCTACGTGGGAGAAAACAATCTTATTAATTTCGTCTATCATGTGCAAAAGTACATCATCAAACACCAATACAGAGTATATATATATATATATATATAATCATAATTACAGAACTGGATCGCCCCAGACGAAGCAATCTGTACCCACCAAAAATCCCCACAAAAAAAAAAAAAAGGTAACTCTTTGGAGTCGAGCTCCCAAAATATCTTGGATCGAATCATAATTCGGATTACCACAAAATTCAAGTCACTTCACATTGCACTTATTTGGTCCACAATCTTAATTTAAGCATGAAAAATTATAATATTTATTCGAGAAAATTTATTGGGTTTTTTCTCAGAAGGAGGTAAAATAGATAAAGTATTTCTGATCTTTGTAAAGGCGGACACACCCTGCACATTTGTAAAGAAATTGGAGTGGGAAATTTAAAGCTTTGGTTCACTGCAATGTCTTGTTAATTATTTTATTTTATTTTGTAAGCTTTTTATTTTTTTAGGGCCTATTATAAAAAAAGCTGCCCAGTGCAAAATTTTTTGTTAGGATCTACTATAGGTGGATTATTATTATTATTATTATTATTATTATTATTATTATTATTATTATTATTATTATTATTATTATTATTATTATTATTATTATTATTACCTTCATGCACATGCTACATCTTCTTATTATTTTTTTTTAAGTTTCTTTTAAATATCTAAATTTTTATATGCTTATATAATTAAGTTTTTGAAATACTTGAAACTTGTTTAAATTTTTTTTTAACAAGGAAAATAATTTCATTGATTCAAACTAACAATATATCGATAGAAACAAATATAAATCTATTAAAAACCATATAGGATGAGACAGTAAAAAATTTATAGTACCCAGATTAATAGTATAATAAATCGTCTCGAAGTTTACAAATTTGATAATATTATAGTGATTATAATACATATAATTCCAATTTTACAACATACTAACGATCATAATCTGATTTATTATCTATGTTAAATCAAAAATATTTTGCATGTTTGAATCATTCACACACAAAAATACCGCAACAAAATAATAGAAACAAAACATTTTAACAAGATGACAAAAACCAACGCAATAGTGAATTTTGAATATTTCATTCGAATAAGGAATTATTGTTTTAAAGTTTAAATTGGTCATCTTCATTTCCTAAAAAAGAAAAAAGTTGGTCTTCTTCAAATTCAATATACTAATTTGATATTTCTATTTTCAATTTTGAATAAAAATAAAAATTTGTAGACACGTCATTCCATTTTTTATTAAAAATGATCGAGTATTTAATTAATAATAAATTGAAGTATTAGACAATCCATACAAATAGGTCGGAAATGAAACAAATATTACACAATTATGTCATTATATAACATTAATTTGTTATATAAATTAAGTGAATTATAATTATTGCAGATTCAACATATGGTGAATAATGGAGTTGTTAGATTTATAATAGCTCGAAAATAAAGAGAAACTAAAAAAATTGTAAGAGGAGCCAGAAATTAAAGCACGCGGAGATAGATCATTTTGATTGTGTCCGCTCAATGATTCAGCGGACAGTAAGTTTCCACCGTTCAAAATAGCGGACTGATTTTTACAACTTCTCATTCCTCCACATCAGCAAAAACTGCTCTAAATTGAGAAATACTTTCACAAGTGCCCTATATTGGGAATTCTGATAACTTTAGCCATAGAACGCCTTAAAAAGGGAAACAGCCCAAATTTCTTTCCTCAATTTTTGTCAGTCAGTTAATTTATGGGTATTTTTTTCCTGTTAGATGTGAGTAAATTAAATTTACAAAAAATCCTGTTGTGAAATTGCAAATCCAACCCCATTCACATTCCACCAGTTAAATATGATCAAACTTAGAATTTTCTTGCACAAATATGAAATTTTGAAAGTTTTATTTCTTAGCATCAGAATGAAAATTATTTAAAAACCATTTTCTTCAAATGAAAATATCAATGGCATTTCCAACTCAATTGCTGAGGAGAAACCTGACAAGTTGATCCAATTTTGAATGGGAAGAGCCACCAGGCCTTGTAGCCTCCTCTGCTTTGTTCTTCCACTCCATAACCTTCTTCTTCATCGCTTTGCCATTTTCTCCATCCATCAACTCCCTCACAAGCTTCTCCACTTCGTCTCTCTTCACATTGTTATCAATCTCCATACCAATACCCCATTCCCTGCAAGCAAACCAACAATTTGTTTGTTGCTCTGCGAAAAATGGCCAGCAGATCATCGGCACACCTTCGCACATACTGTCCAATATTGAATTCCACCCCATGTGGCTTAAAAATCCTCCTACGGCGGGATGCTTCAGGACTTTCTCTTGCGTGCACCAGCTTGCAAACATGCCTCTATCCTTCGTTTCAGCTACAAATTCTGGTGGCAACATTGCTGTTTCTCCCACCACAAGATCCGGCCTTATAATCCATAAGAAAGATTTCTTGCTGTTAGCTAATCCCCAAGCAAATTCTATCATCTGTTGTGGGGTTATTATAGTGATGCTGCCAAAATTCACATACAACACGGAGTGTGCTTCTCTTGAATCAAGCCATTCGAAGCATTCTGGCTCTTCTTTCCATAGATTCGAACAGATGTTTTTCAGGTTGTCATCCGGAATCTGATCAACAACCAACTGAAGTGGACCGATAGTGTAGATTGGAGGAAATATAAGGGAGAGAGCATCTAAAACATCCTGCTCCAAGGCGTCAAATGTGTTCAGAATGACAGCACAAGCTCTTGCGCATCTACTTGTTTCACTTATTACGAAGTTGAGCATGATATCGTTTTTGTCTGTAGTTATGTAGAAGCTTGGAAGATCCTTTATCCGAATATTTTTCATTGCCGGAATCCAATCTAAGGTTATTTCCAAGTACCCATTTGTTAGACAACTAGCATCTGCGTGTAAAATACAACAATTATCAAGTTAAAAAGGATATCAATGAATTTTGCTTTAAGCATAAAAAGAGAGAACGTATTATACCTTTGAGAGGAAATATGCCTTTTTCGAGCAAAGTCTGATGTTGAGCATAAGCCAAAACGCCACAGGAACTGGGAGTCCAGAAGAGCACTTCAGGAATACCCAATTGATCAGCAGCATCAAGAGTGAAGCTCATGCAAATATCAGCAATAATACAAGTGACAGGGGGCAAATCATCATTTGAACTAAGTTGATGAAGAAGATCAAGAAAGGGAGCTAATGAATGCTTAGACGTGGAGTCACATAGAGAAGGGATATCTTGGGTGGCATTGGCATCGGACACCGGTAAGCCGTCAGTGATAGTCTTGAACTGGAAATCAGGCAATCCGTCGAGGGCATTAGGGCCTCTAGATTTCAGCAATCTTCTGTGATTATACTCAGTGTTGACAAATGTTATGTGGAACTTTTTATGATGGAGGAGTTTTGCTAGCTTAAACATTGGATTTACATGGCCTTGAGCTGGAAATGGAACACATACTACATGAGCTTTATCATTTCTAGCAATGGAACCCATCTCTTTCCTACAAGATTGGATTTTTTTTTTTTCTTCAGGAATTGAGCTTCTTTTGCTCTGTACAGTATTCTTGAGACACTACTGCTTTTATAGCATAATTAAGTTATATGCATTATAATAATGTATGTATTTCTTTAATTTGTGTTTAGTAAAGATAATTTATTTAAAACTCATTAGGCAGTTCTTTGCCCTCTTTAGGGTGCTATCCGACACGTTCTGGATTAATTGGATAAATTTTGATACCATATTAAAAACCCAAAAAAAAAAGATAATTTATTAATTGTTGGTAAATATATTGAAGATCTCATAAAATTGTATTCATCAAATTATAGTAAAACTAAATTTGAAGAAAAATTCTTAGATAGATTATGCCTACCATATCATATATATACTAAACTAATCATTTATTGACATATATTTAATTATTTTATTCTCATTGATCGAAGTAAATTCAATATGCATACATGTCATTTAATAGTTAGATTAGTTTATAGATGATATGTTAGACATAATTTACCTAAAAATTTCTCAATCTTGAATCGTTTTAAGTCATTCTGAAGCGACAATAAATCCAATATTATCAAGCTCGACTAAATTAACTTAAGTCATTCTGAAGCAATAATAAATCCACTAACTATTAAACTCTAATTGTCATACAATTACTAATACTAAGAGTCTCTTTTTATTAAGCAACAAAAAGCTGGATCAGCTCAAGCGCATTACCATTTAAAAACTTCATAATATTACTATATATATAATCAATTAACATAACTTTAATCATTATCATAAATGAAATAATATATATGGCAATTTATTTATCCATTATCGTAAATTGAAATCAAATAATATATAAGATAATAATTATCATAACTCGTAATTTTATCAACCACCATATTTATTATAATTTTATAAATTACAAACTAAAATCAATTGCGATAACTTTATTAATTATTATAAATTAAAATTATTATATTTCAAAGCTTTACCAACTATCATAAATCCAAATTAATTATTATAAACAAGAATTTCTTTTTTAATCTAAAAATTATCATTAAATAAAAAACCGAATAAACCAAATTAAATAGACTAAATTCAGTTTGATTCAATTTTATGTTCGTTTTTTCTTTTCTTTTTTTTAAAGAATTTTATGTTCGGTTTTGATTAACGAAAAATGGATCAAAATAAATATCTTCAAATTTAGCAGTGGAAGTAACGTTACGATATGCAGCAAATCTTTTCCCATATGCAGGGAATCATAGGGAAAAGTTATTTTAATTTGTCTTTTTTGGATCCAACGAGGATGGGTGTGCCACATAATATTAAAAAAACAATAATGACATGTGTCTTATTAAATTATTCAATCACAATTATTTAAATCTTAGCAGCTCAGAAATCAAAATTAATTAATTGAATTGCAGATTCGAAGGTTATATGGTCAAGGATTCACTCGTAAATAACAAATCTAACTTACTTAAAAATAACTTTTAAATGTTTTGTACCACAAAAATTATTAAAAAAAATTTTTTTCAACAAAAATCATTTTGATATTTTTTATTATTTCTTCAATTTAATCTTCAATTTCATTTTTAATTTATTTAATTATTTAATTTTTATTATTTATATTTAATATAAAATTAAATTAATAAAATAAAATAAAATAATTTAAATATTTAATATGTTATTTTTTTATTAATAATATTTATTTTTAATTATTAATTATTTAATTAATTAAAAATAAAAATTATTTAATTTATAAAATTATTTAATTTCTATTTCTATTTAATATTTAATAAAATAATTAAAAATAAATAGCAAATAATAAAATAAAATAAAAATGAAAAAATGCCAAAATAATTTTTGTGGGAAAACAAGTTATTTAGTGAATTTTGTGTTATAAAATATTTAATAGTTATTTTGGAGTAAGTTAGACAAAGTCTAGCGACCATAAATGAAATTAATCCTACAAACCAAATGAAAATGACATCACTATTCTTATTGTGTGAATTAGTCTATACATAATATAATATACTAAATTTATCTAAAATTTCTCATGAAAATGATATTCTTTCTATTTTTTTCCTCCCAAATATCTCTCATTATAATTATTTGTATGATCAAACTTAGAATTTCCATGCACAAATACGAAGTTTTAATTATTTTATTTCTTTATTTTTGTTAGAATATATATATATTCAATCAGTTAACTAAGATCACATACTGAAACTAATTCTATTCGTACTAGGCAGTAAAACACTCTCATTCAAGGGCAGAACTTAGTGATGGCGATGGCACCCAAAATTTTAAAATTTTTTTCATATATATAGTATATTTACAAGTTATGATAATTATTTTTCATGTGTTTTTAATATTCGGTTCTCCTTTAATAAAATAATTAATTAGATAAAAGTAAATAAGTATCAATATTAAAATGACATATAATTACTTAATTTTTATTGAAAAATATATTTAATTTTCATTTATATTAAGTCACAAGTATATATGTATAATTAAAGTTTCTAATAAATTATATATTTTAACCACGTTTCCAATAAAAAAAAATAAAAAGCAATGTCTTTTAACTTTAAAAATTTTCATTATCAATGCATATATATATAGTAGCAAAAGGGAATGATTATTTTAGTCTTCTTTAATATATTTTATTATTTGAAGTAAGTTCATGTTAAATTATTATTTTTATTCTTATTTTTAAATTGAATTTAATTAATTGTCCATTGCTTATTTATTTAATTTAGATAAAGGTTTATATAATTTTATTCTTTTATCAATTTTTATCGATGGATTTGAAATTCAACTTGTTCTTCTTCTTAATTATTGTTATTTTCTCATTTTACTTTTGTTATACTTGAAAGTCTAAGTATTATAGTTAATTTATTAAATGTTTTAAGTTTTATAATGGTTAAAAAAACTATTCATGTATTTTTTTTTAAATGTTTTTATATTGAAAATTAAATTGATGAAACTTTTAATTCAAATTCTATCATTATTGAAAGCCTTAAAAAAACATAAAATAGCAATCGAGATTATATGTTTTTTATCTACTAATTTGTAAGCTGTACATAATTTTTTTTATTGAAATTACTTAATGACAATTAAATATATGATGTTATTTTATTTAGCGAAATTTTTTTTTTTATAGAAAACTGTTACTGTTTGGATGCAAGTTTAGCCTCCCTAAAATTTGGAGTCAAGGTTCGTCACTGCCCTCATGTATTTTAAAGCAGCTGTACATCCAAAATTCAAACTCGAGATATCTGGTTAAATTGAAAGAAATTCACATCATCTCATCCACAGTAATGTTGTATTTCTTTGGCAAACACATATTAAGTACTTCAAAATGAAAATTATATTCAAACCCTTTTCTTCAAATCTAATTAATCAGTAGCATTTCCAACTCAAATCCTAAGAAGAAACCTGACAAGTTCATTCATGTTTGAGTGGGAAGAGCCACCAGGCCTTGTAGCCTCTTCTGCTCTGTTCTTCCACTCCATAGCCTTCTTCTTCATTGCTATGCCCTTTTCTCCATCCATCAATTCCCTCACAAGTTTCTCCACTTTGTCTCTCTTCACATTGTTATCAATCTCCAAACCCACACCCCATTCCCTGCAAGCAAACCAGCAATTTGTCTGTTGCTCTGCGCGAAACGGCCAACAAACCATCGGCACACCCCCGCAAATACTGTCCAATGTCGAATTCCACCCGTTGTGGCTTAAAAATCCTCCTATGGCAGGATGCTTCAGGATTTTCTCTTGTGTACACCAGCTTGCTATCAAGCCTCTATCCTCAGTTTCAGCCACAAATTCCGGTGGCAACATCGTTGTTTCCCCAACCACAAGACCCGGCCTTATTATCCATAAGAAACTTTTGTTGCTGTTGGCTAATCCCCAAGCAAATTCTATCATCTGTTGTGGGGTTATCACAGCGACGCTACCGAAATTTACATACAATACTGAATTTGCTTCTTTCGAATTGAGCCATTCGATGCATTCTAGCTCTTCTTTCCATAGATTCAAACAGATGTTTTTCTCGTTGCTATCAGGAATCTGATCAACAATCAACTGAAGAGGACCGATAGTGTAAATTGGAGGAAATAAAAGGGAGAGATCATCCAAAACATCTTTCTCGAAGGCGTCGAATGTGTTCAGAATGATAGCGGAAGCTCTCCTGCTTCTGTTTATTTCTCTTGCTAGGAAGTTGAGCATGATATCGTTTCGGTCTGTAGTTCTGCAGAAGGTTGGAAGATCCTTCATCCGAATATTTTTCATTGCGGGAATCCAATCTATGGTTGTTTCCAAGTACCCGTTTGTCAAATAGCTAGCATCTGCAAGTAAAATTACTATAATTATCAAGTCAAGACCATTCTGGATTATGAAAAAAGGCTTACTGAGTTAAAACATTCAACGAGAATACATATATTAAAAAGATCACTTAAGAGGAACTAAGCCTACCTTTGAGAGGAATTAAGCCTTTTTCAATCATTGTACTATACTGTGCATAACCCAAAACGCCACAGGCACTGGGAGTCCAAAAGAGCACTTCAGGGATTCTAAATTGATCAGCAGCATCAAGAGTGAAGCTCATGCAAGCATCAGCAATAATACATGTAACAGGGGGCAAATCATCATCTGAATTAAGTTGAGAAAGAAGATCAAGAAAGGGGACTAATGAATGCTTAGAGGTGGAGTCACAAACATAAGGGGTTTTTCTGTTGACATTGGCATCTATTGGTAGGCCGTCAGTGATCGTCTTGAACTGGAAATCAGGCAATCCATCTAGGGCATTGGGGCCGCTAGATTTGAGCAATCTTCTGTGAGTGTGCTCTGTGTTCACAAAGGTTATGTTGAAATTGTGGAAATGGAGGAGCTTTGCTAGTTTCAGCATTGGGTTTATATGGCCTTGAGCTGGATATGGAACACATACAGCATGAACTTTATCATTTCTATTTCCAGCAACGGACCTCATCCCTTCTTTATAAGATTGGTGTTTTCTTTCTGGGAATGGAATTCCTTGCTTTGTACAAAAATTTTGATGTTGACAATAGAGAAATTCTTATATGTAGACTAATCCAATTAGGTCTGATAAGATTATATCAAATGATTTTATAGATAAGATAAAGGGTAGAGATGAAGTTGTGGAGTGGTGCCCACAAGAGAGTTGTCGGCAAATTTGCAATTGGAGGATTTTCAACACAGTGGGTGGAATTTGGCTAATTGAAACAAACTTTGTAATTTTATTACAATTTGATACTAAACCATTTAATTTTCATATATTGGTATCAAATTTTTCATAAATATTACAATTTGATATCAATTTTCAATTTTCGGTACCGGAAAGATAATATTGTATATCACATCACTCTATTGTCTACGTCAGATTTATTCCCTAATAAAAAAAACATTCAAAACATGAATATTTTGAATGTGTGGGATTTCAACTTCTAATAAAGTGGATTTTATTTTTCTTTAATCTTTGGAAATATCGACCTTTTTAAGTACGTTTTTATGAGGGAATAAATCTGACGTGGATAATAAAGTGATATGACATGCTATATTATTTTTCTGGTGCCATAAATTGAAGATTGGTATTAAATTGCAATATTTTATAAAAGATTTAGCATCAATCCGTAATAATTAAAAGGTTTGATACGTACTAAATTGTAACAAAGTGTTAAAGTTTGGTACCATTATACAATTAGCCTAGATAGAGTTCTATAATTAAAAGTTTAAGAGAAGGTGCGCCGTTGATTTGCTGTTGCTGACCGTGTTTTGCTGATCATCAGACGAATTGGGATCAGTTCATTTTTCTTAGAGAATCACATGGGATATATATTGTGTCTGGTTATCAGGTTTAGATCTGTGGTTAGCTATGTAATTGTTTAATTAATTTTTTCTTTTCTTTTTTTCTTTTTCGCCTTATTGTAATGGAAAGTAATTTGTTAGTTCATATTAGGCCACAGGGGCTTGTCTAGTTGCATACAGAATCATATAATTAAGTCAACAACTTGATATTTCTTGTATTGGATAACGTATCTAAGCCATTGTTCTTTACCATTAGTATTGATGTCCTGATGTCTACATTTCACTATGGGGATTATTGAGAGAAAAGGTAAAAGCGTGTGATTAGTTAATGCTCAGGTTGAATG